>JALPQI010011295.1:0-47284 GCA_025490895.1 Thaumatotibia leucotreta | reverse complement strand
GTATTTTAAATAAATATCCGATGATTTATTGTAAGTAGTTACGCAGTTTCGATTTTCTCTACATGCAACATTACACGAATCAGAAATGGTGGGAAAACTAATCTCCAACTTTTTTAATTTAAATATTTGCGAATTCCCGCCAGACAGCTGTCAAACTTTTTTTTAATTTGCAGTGAGACCACATTTTTGTCTATGATTTTGTCAAGGCGCCAACATAACGCGTCTAATCCGTTCAACAGCGGCTCAACAGTTATCGGAGAGATATTGAGCGTTTATGAATAACACTTCTTATAAACCGTTCAACAAGACTTATCGGCTCGATAACTATTGGGCCCCTCAAACCTTCAACAAGGAATTTTTATGAATAAGGCTGTAAAATATGGCCTGCAGCTATTTGGTTGATGGATGTTTGCGAGAATTCTTATGCATTTTTTCTGCATGACAAAAATGTGGTCAGTATCAGTGCTGTGACCCCACATCAAGACTCCATAGCGTAGCCAAGCAACTGCTTGTGAGTGGTATGCTGCCAAAGCACACTGAATACTGGTGTTACTTTTTAGCACACTCAAAGCGTAGATGAATCGCGATAATTTATTTTTCAGGATTTCGACGTGTTCTTTCCAAGTTAAGTGACTATCTAATGTAAGGCCTAGTAGTGTGGAATGAGTAACTTCTTTGATTTGTAGTTTTGTTGTTACAGCATGAAGATTTAAAGATTGTTTTTGCCTAGGATGGAACTGAATAATTCGGGATTTATCGTTATTTGTTAGGAGATTATGATCTTGTAGCCAATTTGTTACTGTATTAAAAGTTTGTTCATCATTACGGCCACGTATCGGAAGGCGCAGCGTGGGTAGGCCCCCACAAGGTGGACTGATGACCTGGTGAAGGTCGCAGGAGTCCGCTGGATGCGGTTGGCACAGGAGCGGTCATTGAGGCCTATGTTCAGCAGCATGATTCAACATTACAAACCTGGGTTGGAACTGGTGCTTTCTCCCATGGCGGGCGAGCAGCACGCACGGGACCCCCTTGACCCGGCCCTCGATGAGCGCGTCCGAGGGCGCCCCGAACGGGGTGCTCTCGAAGTGCTCGGTGGCGTCCTCGAACAGCGACGGGTCGTCGAAGCCCGAGCCGCCGATGATGCCGATCTGTGGTTAACGTCATGTATACTCTAGCAATTTCTGGCAGGAGAAAAAACCGGCCAATTCAAAAAATATAGGCATATAGCTGTCTGGCCATAGAAAATTTGAATTTGGACCAATGTATTTAGATTTTTTTTATTCACCTGCCAAATTTTCGAGGGTTAATTATTTTATGTATACTCAGAGGGGCATTTACTTTATGTATACTCGTATTGCATATTCACCTCCTAGCCTAGGTAGGTCATGTTTTTTTTAATGCCTGTACAGTCGGGTTCAAAATTGCATGGACATTTTATGAATGAATTCATTCATAAATCGTCCATGCAATTTTGAATGCCACTGTACCTATATCATCAATTCACAGTAAATATTCAAGTTAAGTACTAGATCTTCTAAAAGTTCTTGGATAATGCAAGCAAAATAGGTGGTTGTTTTCGAGATGTGCCAGCCCATCAATTTAAGATTTAAGATTGTTGATTTTATTGCAAATACCAAGAATCGAGTTTAAAATCAGTTATTTTAAAATACTTAATTGAAAATTAGCAAGTGTGGAGGTTGGAGGTCTAAATATTTTACTATAAGTTTAATTTACTATAAAATTGAGACTTATCATAACTACAATATGATCACTTTTCTCTTGTACTTTGTTCTGATTAATTGTGTTGGACCTAATACATGAGGTCAATTAAGTGCCCCTTGTTAGAGTGTCCGACGCCATTATCTATTAATTGGATAACTCTGATGAGTCAAGGTTACTATTAGCAACAAGATATATTTCACAATGTTGATAACTGTTAAGTATAACTAAATTACTAAGAACATGGAATTGCATATATCGTTGGCTGACAGGCAAAACTCACTAAAAAACTGTCACTACTCTTCGCAACTTCTTATGTCAGTATTGAATCAGAACTTAGATACGATCTCTATTTCAAGTAAGTATTTGTTCCTTAGTGAGTTTTGGTTGTCAACCGACAATATATTATGTAGTGGGCTGGTGTTTTTAAAACGTCACAAGTGTTCCATACTAGATTTGTGTGAAATCTTGTAATGCCATTATTTGACTAATATTAAAGCTAATTGCAAAGGCATAAGGTTTATCATACAAGTGCATTAGTAACACCACTAAAATGCATTTCAAAGCTTTTAATTATTCATCTATAGGAGGACATGTTAAATAGTTACTTGTAATAAAACAATGTTATAACAATACAAATAATACAACACTTTAATTTAATTTATATCAAATCAAACATTCACCAACTACCAAGCAAGATCTTATATTAAATGCTATCAGACATTATCTAACAAAATATTTTGTATTGAAGTCATTTCTCTAATCCTTGTTGGAACTTAAGTTCCTTAGTTGTCTCATGTGCTTTTTGTAATTCTTGTGCAATTTTGAAGAACTTCTTGGATTCATTTTCATTCTTTTCAACTCCATCGCCTTTTTTGTACATCATACTGACATTAGCACAACCATACATATTGCCATTTTCGCAGGCTTTCTTAGCAAATTCGAATGCTTGTTTCATATCAGGCTTTATAAGGTATTCTATGTTTTTATTTTTGGCTGGGTTGTGTGGGTTATATTCGGCAACGTTTTTGGGCACTCCACTGATGTACATGCCACAGAGGTAATGGCAGGCCATATTGTCATTTTGGTCACAGCTCCTCTTCAAATAATTATAACCTGAAATATCATTTATTATATTTTTACTATAATATGTAGGTAGATAATACATTTAAAATTGTTAACATGAGCGGTAGTTAGGTTTGATAATTCATAATATAAGAAAAATAAGTGAGAGTTAAAATTTACACATTATTTTTAGGTTAGTCTCAAAATTTGACATCTTTCTTGTTACCTTACCTTTAGGTACATCCCTTTTTATGGTTACATTAGGTCCCGTGGCGGTCAGCAACATCCCCGCGTGCAGACAGGCCGAAGGCTCTCCGAGTTCACATCCTTTCTCGAAATAGGGCAGAGCCTCGGCTGCATCGCCTTTTTCCTTCCCCCGCCCCACTAGGCAATAATTCCCGTACTTCAAACACGACTTTCCGAACTTGTAATCCACGCAATTGCTTTTGAAAACTTTAGCCGCTTTGTCAAAATCTTTTTTAATCGCCTCCAAGTAATCTCCCAACAAATGGCATACTTCTGGTTTTTTCTCTTTGTAACAACCAAAACGATATTCGATTCCGAGGTTCTCAATATATTCCTTCACTTCATCTTCCTGTTTTAAGTCATAAGCCATTGTAATTTTGGAATTTGGTTTTATTGCTCTGATAGGTTAGGTAACTACCTTGACTTGACTTAACAATTGTCAAACTGATAACGCTTATCATATCAATTTGTAAACAAACTGTTTTACAACTTTTATATTTGAGAAAATGGGAAATAAAACACAAGAACGAAAGTAATACGAAAGAACACGGTGTTTATATGTATATATTTTTTTAAATATGATTTAATGTTTTTTTTGCAAGCAATTCGATAAGACGATAGTGAAACGTATATTAGACTGACCTTAATTTTCTTCGAATCACCCATTATTTCTTGTATTCCCTAAATGAGAGATATTACTTTCACACTAAAATTCTGAGCGTAAAGTTATATTTTTGTAATAAAGTAAATCAATCTTATGAGAACTTGGCTTACTGCAACCCGGTCGGCGCCCGCCCGCCGGAAATTGGCAATCACAATTACAATTTACAATCACACTCACAGCAATGTGTCCACAGATAAAATAAAATACAGGACGCATTTTAATAACAGCTTCATAATAGCCTTAAGCGCTTAGTTCATTACGAAAACGTTCTCATTGACTATCTTTTTTCCACTAGAAGTAATAAACCAAAATGTAAAATTAATATTTTAAGAACCTAAACTGATTTGTCTGCTTTTATTTATAATCATTTCGTAACAACAAAACGCAATACTTATCGAGTAAAACGTCAAACCATCCAATCCATATTCCTCGTGATCCTCGTCTGACAGCAGTGACAGCCACTAGTCACTTCACTTCCCAAAAATCAAATTCATTGCTCGAACTCTGTGCAATTATCAGTTTTTCTAATTTCTTGTTAAATTTTAATTTTATTTATAGACATGTCGGGAAATGTTGAACTTTTCACTACTCGAATGAGGAAAGCGACAAGAAAAATCCACTCTGTGAGCGATGCTTTGGTCAACGCTAAATTCGCAATTTGTAAGTACCTTCAACTTCATTATTTTTGGAACAAAGAGATTTCATATTTATGATATCTTTTAAAGTTCGTTATTCAGAATATTGAAGTTTGTGTTTTAAGTAGGGATTTTTTGATGGATCTTAAATTTTGTTTAATTCCATAACCAACTAAATATTTGAAGTATTACTCTTGCTACTTGGAAACTTTTGTTAAATGATTTTTTTATATTCGCAGCTCTGAGGGATGAGGCAGTTTGGGGTGGCGGGCTGTTTGTGTTCTACCACATATTTGCTTTCCTAGAAGATGCTAAGGAGAGATTGAACATGCCAGATTATAATAAACTCTTTGTACACAAAACGCTTTACAGGTATGATTGTTCTTCCTCATTTCGTAGCATGCACTGTTTTATTAGTATTTTTCTTTATTTCTGTATATTGTGCTTTTTGTGTTTATTATGAATAAACTTATTTCTATTCCATTCTTTTCTATATATTGTTCATTCATGTGATTAAATTTATCTTACAATTGTTGTACTACCTTCTTAACAAAATATGAATATCTATTCTATTTAGATAATTAGTTTCATCTTAGCTTTTATTTTAGATAAGATTTCTTTATTTGTGTGTTTCTTTAACACTTAACTCTTAATTAACCATACCTTATAAGGGGTCGAAAGACCCCCTACCGCATTGAACATGTTAATAATTTAGAATAAGTTTATATACAATAAAGGCAACTATATAGTTGCCGATTTCTGAAAATGAACTTTTGACAGTTTAGAAATGAGCCTTATTTATATGCCATAAAGACTATCAGAAAAATTATGAGTCTTACTGTCATATTAATAAGGTTTAATCTACAACTGTCAAAAGTTAATTCTTAGAAATCCTGCAACTATAATTCACATGAGCTAAGATTTTAACCCTTTGTATGTCTAAGCACTGATCAGTAACAAGAAAACTATTAGAAAAAAATATGTGGGACACATGAGGGGTTAAATAATGAAAATTGACAATGTCACTATCCATTATAATATAATACTATTTCTCAAACTTGCTACGGAATGTTGATGTTACTTACTTTAAATTAAGCCCGGAAATACTATGTATCCGGTGTCATATGCTAAGATGATATGTAAAGAGATTTCATGTATTTATTTCACACCTAGGACTGCAAGCAAACTGTCTTTTGTTTTGAAACGTCAAATTGTGACACTAGGTCTTGACATTCAGCCACAGAAAAATAAAACCTAAGAACTAATGTCTATACCAACAGGTAAAAGGATACCTCAAACAGATTAAAAAAAAAATTAGGCGCGAATGTTTTTTTAATGTTGTACGATAGTGTACTATTGGTTTATTTACAAATCAGATAGTATGGTTCGGCGAAATCAGTTCGTTTTATTTCATGGCAAGTTTGAGAAAAGCACTATACAAATCTCGGCGAGAAACAGGGTTACAGGCCGCGTATTCCTATCTGGCCTCAGTTCCTTCGACCAGATATATCTACTTGGCCTGTAACCCTTCGTTTCCCGTCCTCTATAGTAATGTACTATTATATCCCTTTGGTAAGATACCCACTACTGACTAGGTTACTCTGGAGTCTAAGGTATTCAAATGAATATGCAACAAAACATCTTAACATTCTAATTTCTGGTTAGTCTGTTTGTTTAACAACTGAAGAATTTACTAAATTACAGAAAAGCAGCATTTGAGGCAGATCTCGCCCACTATCTCGGTGAGGACTGGCAGTCTACCCCTCGTTCTACAGCGCTGGACAGCTACCTGGAACATCTGCAGGAGCTAGAGAAGGACAGCCCGCAGCTGCTGATGGCTTACGTGTACCACTTATATCTGGGGCTGCTGAGTGGAGGCCAGATCTTGGCTAAGAAGCGGAAGATGTTTGGAGAAAGTAAGTTTATTTTCGTAAAACATGCCACTTGTTTTGAATTACATGTTTTTCGCACTTGTGTTGTAATGTAATATTTAAATTTATGTCTGGATGTACAGTGGAGAGCAGAGTTAACTGACCCTTCCTGTATACAAAGTCCATACCCAACTTTACTACCACCATTATAGTTTTTCATTGTTTTTTTTTCAATGTATCAAATATATGAATGAATATTGTACATTTTCTTGACTTACTTCTAACTAATTAGGGCATTAAAAAAACAAGAATTGGTTTCAAGGTTCAAGAATCTGAATTACTGTAGCAAGAGTACCTTTTTTCTTTACCATTAAAATCATAAAAACACTAATAGATATTCTAACTATCTATCAAACATTTCAGAAACCAACTCTGAAGTCTACACCGACCAAGTGACTGACTTCACCGACATTGACATTCCCAAGTTGAAGAATGAATTCCGCTCCGCCATGAATGAGATCGCAGCTAAGATGACCGCTGAGGAGCAGCAAGCTTTCCTGGATGAAAGCAGCCAAGTCTTCCTCATGAACAATCTGATCGTCAACTCGGTTGCTGGACAGAATCAGGTACTCAGAGTTATGTTGTTTAAGGCTTCCGCTGTGTTTTTAGTCGTTTTTGGTGCAGTGCTAGCTTATAAAATGCATAAGTAAGGATATGTTGTAAATATAGTTATGTAATATAATTAATATATAGTGTATGATTATTTTTATAGAATAGAATGTGATATTATTATGTAGATTTCTTATTTGAAGACTGATTGTTTAAACGAGTAAATTAAATTTCATTAAAATATTTAATAATTGTTTCATTCATCAATCTACAGGTACAGTGTTATTACAGACTACAAATTAAAAGAGATTCTCTGACACTTCACCCATTCATGAAGTGAATTACTTTCCTATAAATACTACTGGGCTTTATATGAACAGTCAACATCAGATATATCGTAGCGTCTGGAGCGCTCAAAAATATCTGAACACGCCTCTATATTTATGGCAATAAAGGCGTGTTTTGAACGCTACAATATATCTGATAGCGACTACCAAAAACATAATTGCAAAAAAACACAATTTGAAATAACAAAAATAATTTATTATAAAGCGTTACAGGCTATATTACACTGAAGTACGAAATATAAAATATGTACACAACGTACAGTCTCGTAGTTATCTACAGTCGTCAAATCTTATTTACTAAGAGCTTGTCATCTGAGTGGGGACAGCGACTGGTCCATTGAAATGTCGATTAGATCGTCGAAGTCCTCCTGGTTCCAGAATGAGAGACCCTGGTGGAATAAATAAATTAGTAAAATGTTGTTAGGTTACATTTTAAGGGCCGAGAGAGGCGAATTTAACCTTTTGGAGGCCAAGGACCGATATATTGGCACCGCAGGTTCAACGTCAAAGACCGATACATAAGTCTTGGACCACTGAGCAATATAAACCTACACGCATGTGCGTAAAATTCAATTTCAGTTTTGACATTTTGTTGACGTGGCGTCTGGGTGACAGCTTTGGTATTTGAAATGGCGTCAAAAAAGGTTAATTATAGATAGGTGGACTGTCTAATGCTGCTCCCACATTGTTATTTCTGTTATAAAACAAAGTATAAGGACATTGATATATAAATTATAGAACACTAGAATACCAAGAGAGGAAGATGATGTTGTATAACATTTTGTAACATCAATTTGGGCGCACCATAGTTCAGAATATTATACGTACTATAATATCAGTGGCGACACAACTGTATAAATTTTGCAAGCTCGCTAGTATGGCGGGGGCGGTACATCAGGGTGATCAGGGCTACACTTACCTACCTACTATATTTGTTTCATCAAAACGAATGTGTGTTAATGGGCGAATCAACTTTATTGTCTGTTTGTTGTCATGTTTATGGTCACCTGAGGTTATGGTTAAACTATGCAGTCGATGTTTGTAGATGGCCACCCTGACCAGATAAATGCAAAAAAAGTTCATACACCCTAATACAATTTGGTGCCGTGACCAGGATACTCAAAGTGATCAATACCGTACGGCATGTGCTCATTTTGGGAGGTGGACGGTTATAGGTATATACCGTAAGTTTGCTAGCATGACAGGGGCGGCACAATAAGGCGCGGCACTTGCAGCCGGTGCGCGCAGGCAGGGCGCGGCGAGCACGGTGGCGACACAGCTGGGTATACATACCGTGAGCTCGCTAGCATGGCAGGGGCGGCACAATAGGATTCCAGTTACCTACTTACTATATTTGTTTGATTAAAACGAAAGGGTGAATCAACTTTTTTTGGTCACATGAGTCACGTTGGGTTTATGTAAAATTATGCTACTTAAATTATGCAAACATGTATGCAGTCCATGTTTGTAGGTGACCCATAAGGAAAGGGCGTATTAACACCAGAAAAATGCAAAAAAAAAGTTGATACACCCTAATACAATTTGGTGCCGTGACCAGGATACTCAAAGTGATTAATCCCGTACGGCATGTGCTAGTTTTAGGAAATGGAAGTTTATACATACCGTAAGTTCGCTAGCATGACAAGGGCGGCACAGCAGTGCGGCGGCGCGGCACTCGCAGCGCGGCGCGCGCGGGCAGGGCGCGGCAAACGAAATAGTGTGTACAATTTGGTGCCGTGATCAGGATACTCAAGGTGATTAATCCCGTACGGCATGTTCTAGTATTGGGAGTTGAAAGGTTATAGATACCGTAAGTTCGCTAGCATGACAAGGGCGGCACAGCAGTGCGGCGGCGCGGCACTCGCACCGCGGCGCGCGTGGGCACGGCGCGGCGGCGCGGGCGGCGCGAGCGCCGAGCACGGTGGCGACGCGTCGGGCTAGCGCGCGGTCGCCCGATAGCTTCTTGCCCGCGAATATTGTGCCTGCAATCGTAATATCGATTTGAGGAACTTTCTACGGAAGTGTGACTAATACAAAGCGCTATTCTAATATTCCTACAGTAATCGAAAAAATATACAACAAAGGACTATGCGTCAAAATGGACCAAAAACCGGCAGAGCTGGGAGTAGTGTCATTAAAAAGGTCTGCTTATCCACTCACTTGCTTTGATCTTTGCGATAGACTCTATGTCTATGTAAAATAAGAGTGATGACATGTAACAAAAGCTACATAAAGCAAGTGAGTGGTTATGTAATTTATTTCATTCTATAGGTGCAAAGTTGAATTCCATTGAATACTTTTATATGAGTAAGGCGTTCTGCGGGCACTCCCTAAGTAAATCACCGTCGTCCACACACCATCATAGTATTTATTCTGATGAAAATACAAATATCTCCGTTTTGCGATGGAATTGAACATGGTACCCATAGAATGAAATGAAATAAATGTAAATACCTATTTAATGACAACACTTTCAGGTCTGTTGGCTTTTGGTCCACTATCCATACAAATCTGCCCATGATCCTTTAACTCAAGCAGGAAAAGTATCAAAAACCCTCATTGCACGAATTAGATTAAACTTCCAGCCACTGATAAGGTTTTCCTAACAAAAAACTACTAAATACGTAGACTCCTGGAAAAATCGATGCTTCCAAACTACAAAGGAAGCTGTCCGTAGTTATAAGCTTACATACTAATCTATAACTTACCGTTAGTCTCCATGGCCAGTGATGTGCAGAGCCCAAGCTTGTCCTTGGGCAACTTGACTTGCTTGCGTAGCGCGGCGTCGCCTACCAACTCCTCGTAATCCTTGTTGGTGTACGCGACGGCATTATCGACACCTAGAGAATAAGTAAAGAAGATTTAAAAACTTGACGAGGTGGAGTCGACAGTCTGTGAGTTTCACAGATGTCGGGAAATTCACAACTTCGTGCAGGGGGTATAAGGATGTGATTATTTTGGCTAAAAAACAACTCGGTAGTCAAAGGTTAAGCGTTTTCTTATCTTAAACAATCTCCTTTTTTAACAGAAATACGGACCCTACTTATTCGAAATAAAGATTATTGCGGGACCAGGTTGTTTATTTCCTTAGGTACTAGAAGCAATTTTAATTATTTTGTAACCGTCGAATAAAATACCGTAACCGATGGAAATTTTGGTTACAAAAGGAAGCCTTTAATTGTTCCTTAATTTTATTGGTTGCTATGTAATTCTTCCCCACCCAAATTGGTCAATAAACTATCGACAAACTTACCATACAAATTCTTAGCAGCTCGTTTCTTATAGAGCATGAAGTCATCATCCATCAAAATGTGCAGCGTCACAGAGTTCTCCATCAGGTTGTGGTGGATAGTCGAATAGTCCAGCTGCGAACAAATAATTATATTTGAAGTTCGCTTTCACAATCATAGCTAGTTAGATCTGCAAAGGCACCAGATGTATGTAAAACACACGCTGTCCCTTTGGACGCTCTGGGTTCAATAAAAATGAAAAACAGTCACGTTCAGGAGACCCCTATGGAAGGAGCTCCCTACTCTCTAGATCTGGTGACTTTTGAATGTGTGTTTCAATATCTTCTGTCCGCATAGTTCTCCTGTATAGGCTTTGCGTTCCTAAAAGCTGGACCAATATCTCAATAGGTATCATTTATGAGAAAGGTATGGATTTAATTTTTTTGTAGATGCCATGCCATCCTACTTTCTACCTTTATACCCTCTTGTAGTTTACCCGCATAACAGACAGATCGCAGCGAGTGCACGTTCTACTCCGACTCTAAATTGCGTGTTCGCGAAGCTTAGAGCGGAGAACACGTCTGGACGAGTCTTGCTATTGACTATGTAGATAGTTACCCGCATAGCGGACAGGTCGCAGCGAGTACAAGGCAGCATGACGGTGCGTGCCACTCCGACTCTGAATGGCATTGTGATCGCGAAGCTCAGATAGAACAGGTCTGGCCGAGTCTTACTATTGACTAAGTAGATAGTTACCCGCATAGCAGACAGGTCGCAGCAAGTGCAAGGCAGCATGATAACGGTGCGTTCCACTCCGACTCTGAATGGCAGTGTGGTCGCGAAGCTCAGAGCGGAGAACACGTCTGGACGAGTCTTGCTATTGACTAAGTCGATAGTTACCCGCATAGCAGACAGGTCGCAGCGAGTGCAAGGCAGCATGATAACGGTGCGTTCCACTCCGACTCTGAATGACAGTGTGGTCGGGAAGCTCAGAGAGAACAGGTCTGGACGAGTCTTGCTATTGACTAAGTAGATAGTTACCCGCATAGCAGACAGGTCGCAGCGAGTGCAAGGCAGCATGATAACGGTGCGTTCCACTCCGACTCTGAATGACAGTGTGGTCGCGAAGCTACTAGCGGAGAACAGAGAACACGTCTGGACGAGTCTTGCTATTGACTAAGTAGATAGTTACTCGTACCCGCATAGCAGACAGGTCGCAGCGAGTGCAAGGCAGCATGATAACGGTGCGTTCTACTCCGACTCTGAATGGCAGTGTGGTCGCGAAGCTCAGAGCGGAGAACACGTCTGAACCAGTCTTGCTATTGACTAAGTAGATAGTTACCCGCATAGCAGACAGGTCGCAGCGAGTGCAAGGCAGCATGATGACGGTGCGTGCCACTCCGACTCTGAATGGCAGTGTGGTCTCGAAGCTCAGAGAGAACACGTCTGGACGAGTCTTGCTATTGACTAAGTAGATAGTTACCCGCATAGCAGACAGGTCGCAACGAGTGCAAGGCAGCATGATAACGGTGCGTTCCACTCCGACTCTGAATGGCAGTGTGGTCGCGAAGCTCAGAGCGGAGAAAACGTCTGGACGGAGTGTCCTGTTGGTTTTCACTAGGTCCACTTTTTCTGTGCAATGAAAATAACACTTTAAAATGTAGTAAGAGATGTAAAACGTCGTGTAATAAGACGAGACTACCAGCTTAAAGATTATTGGGTCGTCTAAAGAAAATGTGCCCGCGAGGATGTAGAAAGATTTTGACGATAAAGAAAATAAATTAAAAAACAATGTAGAACAGCATCTCCCGGGTTCGGCTTGATTACAGATATTATCAAATCAAACTCTTTTTGACAATATTATATCTATGTATTTTGTCGTAACCTATTTTAAAACGCCGTTTTGATTTCAATGATACCTCAATGTTTTCTAGTCTTACCAAACCTTTTAACTGTCATTAACAAAATAAGAATATACTTAGCGAAACAACTTGTGCCTGAAATAAAGATGATAAATACTATGGCTTTAGCTGTGACTGTTGTTATTTTTGTGAAAGTTGAATAGGGATTTTATTATTAAATAGGTCTATCTATATGTTTTAGGTCAGGAATGCGTGGTTAAATTATTTCCCTGATAAAATGATTCTATCTTAACACGTTCGCCCCCAGTACTGTTTCACTTAGTGTTACAATACAATACAATACAAACACTCTTTATTGCACACCTCAATAAATGAAAACAATTACAGAAAAAGTAGCGACTTAACTAGAGGTAGACAACAGGCGGTCTTATCGCTAAGAAGCGATCTCTTCCAGACAACCTTTAATAATTTAATTTTTTTGTTAATGTTATACCGATCGAAATTACCTTGTATAACTCCTATGCCAGTGACACGCATGTGTGACCAGAAAGATTGTACTCCTATGCCGGCGACACAACATTTGTGTTAAAAATGTTCGTATTTGATGTGACTGGCATAGGAGTAAGAATTTCAGTTATGGTAGTGGCGTAGGAATAAGGTTGTTTTGATCACGTATGTGTGTCTCTGGCATAGGAGTCAGATTATTTTGATCACAGACGCTGTGTTACCGGCGTCGAACGTGTTAATCTACCTTGTATTGTATATAACGGGTATTTACCGATGTTGAAGGCGTCGAAGTGCTTCTCGATGTCGAAGCTGCTGGCGAAGAGCTGGTTGCCGACGTAGAGTGCGCGCGCTCGCTTGTACACGCCGCGCCCGCCGTACGCCACCACCGCGTATCTACGGTCATCATTCAAATTATTATTTTATTTATTTACAAATACAAATATTTTATTTCCAAAAAAAGGTAAGGAAACATTACATTTATACTGACCCCCACACTAGACGGTGCCTGTCCCGTGGGGGAGTTTATTTATTATTTTTAACAATGTTTGTACAGCATTACAGTAAAACTAAAGCACTGTACAAATTAAAATACAAAAATTACACACACTTAATTGAGCATGGGAACGAACTACCAAGTATGCATTTAAGTTTCATCCTATGCCTCACAGTATGCTAAAAAAGTCCGACATATATTAGGTGAGTATGCATTATATGTACCTAACTAGCGCATGTCTCTATTATGGACCTGAGATTGATTCATCTTTTCTAGGAGTATTATGTGTTCCGTTCGACGTCGGAGATCTTTAGATCTGGAGGAGTTACGTCTCCCAATGACCGATAGATGCCGCTAGCGTCTATGAAGCCGCTCCACACCCCGCAGCGCGCCGCTGTGACGTAGTTTCCGCCCAAACAGTTTCCTGTAACCAACCAGCTCGCACCCGGCGACTCGCCGCCATTCCATTGTTTCGTCGACCGTCTTGGCCGAAGGTCCGCATATTTTTATTTAAATTCGACACGTGGTCTTTAACTTCTCGATCGACTTAATTCCCAGTAATTATTATTTCGGAACTTCTGCTCGAACAGAAAAGTTATTTTAAGGAAGTCATTTGAAGTGTTTCGCTAATCGTCAAGAAAGTGGTCTATCGTTAAATATTTACGACGAAAATTTTAGATTCGAATTTTAAAATTTCATTTCGAATAATCGAGTTCCCGAAGTATTTTCGAACCGATAACGTCCGCCGCGCAATTTTCAAGAGTGACTTCGATCTACCCACTATTTCTGGCGAAATACGTTCTCGACCACGATCGTGTTTTAAACGTTACCGTCGTTCAGTCGTAGGCGTTTCCGAGATTTGTAAAGTAGCAAATCGTCCGATTAACGCGTGTTTTTAATCGCGTTACCATACGGTAACGTGCATCGCGATCATCGTGTCGCCGCGGGCAGCGCGGCGCCAGCCGGGGGCGGCCCGCGCGCCGCCACGTCACCGCCGCGGCCGGGCGCGCCGGGGCCCACCCCGCGCTCCGCCGCCGCCGCCGGGAGCTGCAGCTGGACCTGGGTACTCTTTACGATTTCTGCTCTCGAATCATTTGGTGAGTTAGCTTAATGATATTCTATCCACCCAAGGAGTCTAGTCTGCGGATGGCGACGAATGTTGTGATCGACAGAGACTGGCGTGGGTCGCCACCGGTCGTGACCTCATTGCCCGCCATGTGGGCGCCACCGATCCTGACCTCACTGGCTGCCACATGAGCACCACCGGTCCCGACTTCATTGGCCGCCATGGGGGCGCCACCGATCCTGACCTCACTGGCTGCCACGTGGGCACCACCGGTCCCGACTTCATTGGCCGCCATGGGAGCGCCACCGATCCTGACCTCACTGGCTGCCACATGGGCACCACCGGTCCCGACCTCACTGGCCGCTACATGGGCGCCACCGGTCCTGACCTCACTGGCCGCCACGTGGGCGCCACCGGTCCTGACCTCACTGGCCGCCACGTGGGCGCCACCGGTCCTGATCTCACTGGCCGCCACATGGGCGCCACCGACCCTGATCTCACTGGCCGCCACCTGGGCGCCACTGATCCTGACCTCGCTGGGCGCCACGGGGGTGCCGCCGATCCCGACCTCACTGGCCGTCACGACGGTGCCACCGGGGCGGGGACCCCACTGGCTGCCATGTTGGTGCCACCGGGCCTGACGTCGCTGGCTGTCACGGGGACGCCATCGGTCCCGACGCTGGCCGCCACCGGTCCCGACGCTACTGAACGCCACGTGAACACCACCGGCCCTGACCCCACTGACGCCATGTCGGTGCCGCCGGCCCCGACGTCACTGGCTGCCACGTGGGCACCACCCGTCCTGAGCGTAACGTCATTGAGTGCCACGCCGGCGCTACCGATCCCGTTTTTGACGGGGTGCCACTACGGCGCTACCGATCCCGACCTCACTGGGCGCTACAACGGTACCGCCGGTCCTCGCCTCATTGGCTGCCGCAACCACGCCACCGGTTCCGACTTCACTAGTCGTTGCGACGGCACCATTGGTATTGACCTCACCGGGTGCCACGGGACACCGCTGGCCACGAAATTGTAGTCACCATGATGACATTACAGGTAATAATACTGCCGTTCGATGCTGATGCTGTCCAGGCATGGCGGTATAACCCACCTCCATGTTGCTGCCGATCACGAAACCGCTACATTCATGCGGCCACCGCAATGGCGCTACAAGTCACAATACAATTGGTCCGATGAAGTTCATTGTGCAACTAAAGTGGCCCGCCAAGCCGATACAATGACGCCACGATAACGCCTCGCTGCCGGCTGCCAACTGGCCGGATGACGCCACCGACCGCGATATTCGTCATACGGCGGAAGCTCTGCCCAACGCGAAAGCGCCAACGACTCTTGTCAGTTTGGCCCCCCCCATATCACGTAAGTAACCAAGCTGATGCCGGCAACCACCCTGGCGCCGCCTGCCGAGCGGAAGCATTGCAAACCACAGTCTGGTGCTCCTGCTTCGAGTGTTCCTGATAGACATACACGTGCCTACTGCAGCTGGGGGGATGGCAGACCCCTCGTTCTCGATCAAGGATCCGTTGTAGTGGCTGACCGAGTCACAAGGAACTGCGTCCTATCGTTCTATAGGAAATCTGTACGTTGTATCTATATTCAAATACTATCTGCAGTCTCCCACGATCCAATACAGCAGAAGCAGGAACATTTAGTGCACACTGCACCAAACCGAAACCTGTTCGACAATGAATGGAATCTGTAACGTAATATCTCATGTTATTCTACAAATGTATCCTGTTTGGCCAGCCCCGGATTCCTCAGACACTCAAATCCGCGGGCCTGCTTTCTGAAAACTGGTGGTATTGACAAGGTTTGGAAACAGATCCCTTATAATCTCTCTACTCGCACTCGTTCTCCAGCAATACGGGTTCCTCCTCATAAAACGAACCATTTCTCCGAAGGCAATAAACAAATTTGGGACAAAAAACCCCCGGCCGTAAAAGAGCTCGAGATACAGCTGCTCGAGGAAAGAGGCCATGGAGAGATAGCTCGAAACACCGATATACTCGTCACAGAATATAAATTCTTCGTTTTTTATCTAAGCGTATTGTCATTTCCCGGTGCTATCCCTACACAGATTATTCTTTTCCAGAGCCGATTAAAGGTCTCCCATATTAATAGCTAAACTTACTTACTCCTCTAGCGCAACGACCCAAAGAAAGTCCTGGTCCCCAACACGACTGTTCACCTCTGACTCCGGTCCTGGGCAGTTTTAGTATACTTAATATTATTTGTAAGTAAACATTTGGATACGTCCGTGACTGCGTCCACATGATACAGTTCTGACCAACGTTTGATCACCTATCAAGACTATTTCCTGATAGCAATCCAGTCGAAAAAGTAATACAGATTACCAGATGGACCCCCATCAACCTAGGTTGGCAAATATACTACCTGAACTACTTTACAACCCTTACTCAAACCATAGCCACAACATTTGCGTCCTGCAGGCAAAATAAGGTAAATGATTGGTTGCGAGACAGCCTGTCTCGCGTCCAACGCCGTGCGCTCCTAGACGGACTCAACCTTACGAACTTAGGCGTCCATGGAGGCTGGTTGCACTATCGCAGGCCCTAACACTGCTTCGGGCGATTGCAAAGTCCCATGCCAGCTCCCATCTCATCTGCCAACCGGACTCTGAGGGAATCTCCCATGGTGGATTAAGAACGTAATAAAATACGTTCATATCGAGGTAAGAAGGAAACACTACACTAAGTATATTGATCAACGCACCGCATTCTCAGTCGGTCCTCAACAGGAAGCCGGTGCATGGTCTCCAACAGGGAATTTGCACTGCGACTCCAAAAACCTACACTTTAAAACTTAAGGAGAACTTGAGGAGATCGATAGTTAGTATGATTATTAGTTACAACGACCAACGCAGAAAGTATTGGCATCAGGGAATTGCCTACGCACTAGAGGTTCAGAACTTACGGAACCAGTTCGGTTCATATACCTACAGGTCGGTACTTTCAGGAAGTCGACGGACGACCTAGGGGACTCTGCGCCCCCGAGCGGCACCAGCGCCCGGAGGCCACGGAGCAGATCTTCACCCGCGAGGGTACCCCTTCCATCGACCTGTTCGCTCATCTCGAGCGCCCACGCGCTGCGGTATGTTTCAGTCTAATAGCCCCAACTGAACGCACGATGCGTTTAGCTAAGCGAAATGCTGCGACACCGACGCCAACTGACCAAATCAAAAGAAAAGGCTGCTGGTGTTCCATTGGCGTTCCTCCAAAATAAAAACAGGTCCATATGGAAAATAGTCATCGTGGTACGCCAAAAATAATATCGTCTGCCATCTCATCAAATCAAGTAACGAAATATCTCGCATTTAGCGTAGCAAACGATAAGCTTTGATTTATATTCTTTTTAAAATATTTATCTGGTGAAACCTTCACCTTCCAAGTACCTGTTTGATTAAACGCTTAAAGAATACTAGTTGTAATCTGAACAGCTGTCCGACATATCGGAGAGAAAAGCACATATGGAATGTTAATTTAATACTGGGTCTAGAGTGCGAGACCTTGCACTGAACTGTATTATACATAGACAATTATTCTAATAATTCTCACTTGTATATTTTCTGTCGGAAATTCCGTTCTAAATTCGATAACATCAAAATATGAACCCAGTATTCTGGACGTGTCAATTCGTATAAATAACGAAAATGTTATGTGTAAAATTTACGGATAAGTAAGTCCTGTATATAATCTGTGGATATCTACTCTGTAGATACACGCAAATCGCATGTCGACCCAACCGAAAAGACTTGTTTTGAGCCGATTCTTAACGCCTGAATGCATAGCGATGCATCATGTATTCTTAATTTTATTGACTACAAGTCATAATTCAAGTTTAATTGAATATTTGTCAAGCATGTCATGCATTTCAGGAATAATGTTTATCTATCTATCTGTACTATGTATATGTACACCTATTGGTTTACGGCTGTAGAGCCCTAACATTTGTGCACCCGCTGACTCGCCACCAGGAGATAATAGACAGGTCTCCAGATCTAAAGATCTCCGACGTCGAACGGAACACATAATATGAAATTTTACCTTCCAATAAAATTATTATTATGTTTCCTCAGACGTCGGAGATCTGGATAATGCCTTCCTGGTGGCATCTTTTATCAAACATTATATTCTCCTCAACAATGGAATGGCGGCGAGTCGCCGGGTGCGAGCTGGTTGGTTACAAGAAACTGTTTGGGCGGAAACTACGTCACAGCGGCGCGCTGCGGGGTGTGGAGCGGCTTCATAGACGCTAGCGGCATCTATCGGTCATTGGGAGACGTAACTCCTCCAGATCTAAAGATCTCCGACGTCTGAGGAAACATAATAATAATTTTATTGGAAGGTAAAATTTCATATTGTGTATCAATACTCAAGATGTTTTCAAATTAGTTACCGATATCTTGAGGCCTGGCCACGACATTGGTCTAAGGCGACCGGCTTGGTCTAAGGCGGCCGGAGTTCCCATGTCCGATTCCGGCAATCCAGAGGAAGCGGGTTCGAATCCCGTGACAACCAGAGTCTTTCGCAGTTGATTTTTTCTATGGTAAGCACATCTGTTACGACATTGTGGGAAGCCAACAAGTATATTTACTAAGTATCGTAAGCACTGGCCTGGTTTCAGTAACTAAACTTTTAAAGCCACATCGGATGCGTGTGCGATTGTGCGTGACGTGCGCGTTGCATCGTATGAAATATCACAGGAGATGACACACCACTTGCGTGGAATGCACGTTAGGATGGATAATTTTTCAAAAATATCGATTTTCTGTAGGGCACAGTTACAAAACGGTGCCGTTTGCAGTTTAATTATCTGCATCAGTCTTATTTTTAATTTAAGTTTTGCTGCCTCCGGATTTGAGTAGACATTTTCCTAAAATGTATGGGGCTTCAAAAAAAAAAGTTATTACTTTTCGACTTTTTTTCGTCTCTTTTGGCTCCGTAACTTTAGAAAGGCTAAACATGTTTCAATAAAAAGCAACAACAATAGATGCAACAAAAATTGATATCAACTGTAGTCAGTACAAAATATACTGAAGTTTCTATGAGATCTTTCAATTAGACCCGGAGGCAGAAAAAATATTCCGATGGCCAAATCGTTTTGCACACTCTTTGTCGCCCTAATTACGGAACTATTTAAAACTGTGCCGAGTAAAAAATACATACCGTAAGATGGGCTATTTGGTTACATAAAAATTAAAGATCTCAGACCCAAATGAATGTTACTATCGCAATATTTGGACCAAATATATTATACCTGGAACCACATATTTTCATAATAATCCCATGCTAAAAATAAATCAGGCTTAAATGCTATTTTGTCCTCAGTACCAAATAGCCCCGTGCATCTCAAATAGCCGGTACAAATGTCAAATATTACGGTACTTTTTTTTCTTCATACATCAGTCACTCACCCTAGTGCACGTGTGAGTTACTTGCTTACTGCGTATGCATCTGGTGTGGCTCCCCCTAGGGGGAGTAGGTACCTAGGTACTCGCATGTAGGTAAATGAAGGATATATTGTATATCATAGTTACGTAATAAGTTTTAGAACGGTTACTAGCACATTGTAAGTTGTAACGTTCTTGATAAAATATACTAGAGTAATTGATAAACAGTATGTTTTATTTCACGTATTTATTTTAATTGTTTAACAATACGATACATGGCGCAGCCGGCAACAATCGAAATGTCGATATTTAACCTACCAGAAAAGTTAGAGGTATCGGGGAATTTATCCGAAAACTGGAAAAAATTTGAACAAAGCCTTAAGATTTATTTAGTGGCGTCAGGTTTAGACAGAAGCCCTGAAACAAGACAAATAGCAATAATATTAAATGTTATTGGTGACGAAGGCATCAAAATATACAATAACTTTGTGTTTTCCGAGGAAGAAAAGGACAAAGTTGACATTGTACTTCAAAAGTTTAGAGAATACTGTGAACCAAAGAAGAATGTCCTGCATTCCAGATTCCTGTTTTACAGTAGAAAGCAGGAATAAGGAGAGCCGTTTGATAACTTTCTCACGGATGTGAAGAAACTGGTAAAAAATTGTGAATTTGGAGCAGAAGAAGAAACTGTCCGGGATAGATTGGTATTAGGCACCAATGATTTAAATACTCAAAAGAAGATTGTGATTGAAGGTGACACAGATTTAGAAACCGTAATCACAAAGTTGCGGCTTGCGGAAATAGGACGGCATCAAGCTGCAGAAGTACAGGGTACCATCAGTAAGGTTGACAGAGTTAGCGAACGGAGTCAGCCTAATGCCAAACACAACATATCAAGTAACAATATGGTATTAAAGTGCAAATGGTGTGGGGGACAGCATGAAAGAAAAATGGAAGTATGTCCAGCTCGTGGCAAATTATGTACCAAATGCAACAGGTACAACCATTTTTCATCTGTGTGCCGTAGCAGATTTGTCAAGACGATTGAAGGAAATAATCTTCTAAGCCAGGAAGATAGTGATGGCGAATTCTACTGTGGCAGTGTTCAGAAGGTATGTTCTGCAGAATGGATACAGCCAATATTAGTAGAAGACACAAAAAGTGTTAGGTTTAAGTTGGACTCTGGTTCGGATGTCAATTTGATTCCATTAAACATTTATCAGATACTTAAACAAAGAAAAAACTTACAGTTAGAAAGAGGTAAAACTCATTTGTATGCTTACAACAAGACAGGTATTAAAGTATATGGCACTGTGTTGCTAGAAGTCAAATTAAGGAATAAATGTTATTTTTTGGAATTTATTGTAACAGACTCACAGTTCCAACCAACCCTTGGTGGAGATACCTGTGTAATGTTAGGTTTAATTAAAAGAATAAAGGTTGATCAAGTTGATTTATTGCCTAATGACATTGTTACAGAGAATCCAAACAAACGCCAACTTGTCTTAAAATATAAAGATGTCTTTGATGGAACTGGGAGATTTCCTGTGGAATGTCAAATACTGCTGAAGGAAGGGTCAGTGCCAATTTCAAAACCACCTCATCGTGTTCCTTTAAAATTGAGAGAAAAACTTAAAATTGAATTAGATAGATTATGTCAAAGAGGTGTTATTTCAAAAATGGAAGAAGCTACAGAGTGGGTCAATAGGATTGTGATAGTTGAGAAAGACCAAAATGCAATTCGTGTGTGTTTAGACCCTAGAGATTTAAATAAATGTATATTAAAAAAATATTTTGAAATACCAACTATAAATGATCTTAAATCTAAAATCGCAGAGGCAAAGTATATTAGGTTTACTAATAAAAATGCAGAGTGTGATTACGCAGATATAATAGGAAAACGTATTTAAGTAACTAATTTGGTGTTTACATGAGAGTTGCCATTGATCGACTGACATACAAAAAGTAAACAAACAGATTCATAGAACGGTTGCTACACAAATATAAATTTGACAAGGTTCTATCTACGGCCAGTATAGTGGCTCTTAGGAAAAGGTGTAATATATCACATTAAACGTAATATCTTCATACACCCCCTTAATGTGCATATCCAAAATAAATAACAACACAGTAAAACATACAAAACAAAGTAGTGTCAAAGAATAACAATAAGAAAATAAACAATTAGCTAACTATGCCTAAACCACGCATGCACGTGTAGTGCTTCTCTCTAGGCAAAGCCTTTGTTAATATATCGGCGAGCATTGATTCAGTCGGCAAGTACTTTAGCTCAATACTCTTATTATTCTTTAATACACTTCTTAAAAAATTGTACCTGATGTCGATGTGCTTACTCCGAGAATGGAACATTGGATCTCCGGCAAGGCAAATAGCCCCCTGATTATCTACATGTAAAGATAATGGTGCGAACTTACCTAACCCAATTTCAGTAAGCAGGCTGTTCAGGTATATGCCCTCCTTCATTGACGATGTCATGCTAATATACTCAGCTTGGCAGCTTGAAGTCGACACACATTTTTGCTTCTCTGACTTCCATGACACGCATCCACCTCCTAGCATAAAAACATAACCTGAGTAAGAGCGCCTATCTATCAAACATCCTCCCCAGTCCGCATCTGAGTATCCATGCAATGATTTACCTGTCTTCGTGTACAGAAGTCCATACGATTTCGTATGTTTTAAGTACCGTAATACACGCTTCGTGGCATTCCAACATTGTTCATTAGCACAATCCAAGAATTGACTCATTATAGCCACCGTATTCGTAATATCGGGTCTTGTTCCAATCGAGAGATACATTAACGAACCGATTATTTCGCGATATGGATACTGTTCACTTTCACTGCACTTCGCGATAGGTTTTTCCATCTTATATTTATACTCCATAGGTGTACATATGGGATTACATTTATCCATTTTAAACTTGATTAACAAATCCTCAATATATTTTTCTTGTGTCAATTTAATGCCTTTGTCACACCTGACAAACTCTATGCCTAACATATATTTCGCAATGCCATAATCTTTCAATTCAAACTTAGTGGCCAGTTCTTTTTTGAAACTTTCTATGCATTCACCTCTTTGCGATGCGACTAGAATATCGTCAACATAGACTAGTACAAAGAGTTTAGTTTGCGAATCTATATCCTTGAAATAAAGGCACGGCTCATTCAAAGAGACTTGCAACCCCATGCACTTGAGCTGCTCGTCCAGTCTGATGTTCCACTGTCGTCCAGCTTGTTTAAGCCCATACAGCGACCTCTTGAGTAGGCATACGTTGCCCCCGGACTTCAGGTCACACAACATCTTGCTGGCTCTTTCGTGTATAGCTGAACCTTGCTGCTCCGAACGCATGAGCTCTTGTAGGCATTCTTCTAAAAGATCTGGTACCTTCATATATATCTCTTCTTCTAGTAAACCATTTAAATATGCCGTATTAATGTCTAACTGATGAATTTCAAGATCGAGTTCCGTTGCGAGTGCAACTAACAATCTTACCGAGTCGATCCTAGCAACCGGCGCAAATGTATTCTGGTAGTCAATACCGTACCGCTGGCTAAAACCTTTTGCTACTAACCTGGCTTTCTTCTTCTCAGTTTTGTCCACATTCAGCTTTGTCGTTAAAACATAACGGCAGCCTACGACATTTCGGCCCATAGGTTTGCTTACAATATCGAAAGTATCGTTTTTAATTAAACTTTTCACTTCCGAAAGTATCGCATCCTTCCATCCTTTTCTCTCATTACCCGATAAAGCCTGCTTTAAGGTAATTCCGGCTATTCCAGCGAAATCCTCACAGTCTAAGTACTCCTCAGCCGACTCGACGTTTTCTTCCACGGGTGCTTGTGGCTCTATGTCTTCCACTGGAATTTGTGACTCCACGTCTTCTACGGGAACTTGCGGTTCTACGTCAACCATATTGTACTTTTTCCGTGGGCGGCCGACATGACCTCGCTCCAGTCGTGGTCTTCCTGGACCTCTCTTCATTTCCCTCCCCCCATCAACATTAACCTCATCTTGATGATGATTATGTTGAAATGGTTCCTCGGCAATATCAGGATCGTTTGTCAATTGACGGGATTCCACGGGAACTCCTTCTTGCCTCTCTGGTATGGGTTCAGGATCTACAAGATCATTGTCATGTTCGGAAATCGCTTTGACTGGACTCTCAGTACTATGTACCGGATGAAATTCTATTTGGACCTTTGAAGGTTCTTTTTGACTACTTACCGATTCACCCTTATCAATTTCGAAGGGGTCAATGTTCATGTTACTCTTCACTTCATTCTTTGTTTCGTGAAATTTCACATCTCTTGACATAATAACTTGACGTTGTTTTGGTATCCATACTCTACGAGTATAACCTTTTCGATCTCGAGGATAGCCTACAAAGATTCCTTCCAGGCTTCGCGGAGCAAACTTATCTTTTCCGGTTGACTTGTCCAAGACATGTACCTTAGACCCAAACTTGTGTAAGTAGTCTAATTTCACAGGTCGTTCAAACCATTTCTCAAAAGGTATTTCACCTTCAAGACTGCTGGTTGGACAACGGTTTCTTATGTGGCACGCTGTTGCAACAGCATCTGCCCAGAAACCCGGAGAAAGTCCTGACGAAATGAGCAGGCATCTCGCCATTTCCGTTAAGATTCTGTTCTTCCGTTCAGCAACTGAGTTTTGCTGAGGTACTCCTGGAATTGTCAATCTTCTTGCTATTCCTTCTTCCTTCAAGAACTCGTCGAAGTTTCGATTACAGTACTCACCTCCGTTATCCGTATGAAGATACGTTATTTTTCTTTCAAATAGGTTCTCAACATGATTTTTATATACCTTGAAGGTGGTGAAGACTTCACTTTTCTTGCTGAGAAAATACACTTCACACCATCTCGTATGATCGTCGATAAATGTTACAAAGTATTTAGCTCCATTTATTGACGTATGTTGCATGGGTCCCACGACATCAGAATGAATTATTCTCAACTTCTCATCGCATGGCCCACTCGATCTCGAAAAAGGTAACCTACTCATTTTTTTTCCGCACAAACATCACAATCGTACAACTCACTTACATCTGCCATCTTTAGGTTCATGCTGGACTTATTTAAAAGTCGCACAAGATCCTTAGCATTTAAATGTCCTAAAATTTCATGCATCAACCTTACGTCAACCTTTCGCTCAGAAATCGCTGACACTCTATCACATTGTTCCTTAACGTAATATAAATTACCTTTACGATTCGCGGCAATTTTAACGTTTCCGTAGCTATCTTGGACACTAGCTATGTGTTTGTCAAACGTAACGCTAAAGCCCTGATCAGTAATTTTGGCTACTGAAATTAGGTTACATCGCAAATCTGGGACAAATAGAGTATTTGGCAGTTGGACAATAGTTTTAGAACCATTATTACATGAAGGTAATCTTACTGTACCTTTACCTTGTACTTCTGTGCTCGAATTCGTCGCTAAATTAAGCTTACCGGAGAAGGGTATTAATGTAGTATCAAATTTGCCTGCGTCATTGCACAAATGTGACGTACACCCACTGTCGAAAATCCAATCTCCATTCTCATTGCAAACAGCATTAACATCTGAAACACAATTAAATGTTACAAAATTGGAATCGACATCTGTAAAATCACTTATGTTTGACACATACTTTACGGCACTACTACTATTCTGTTCCTTTTTCTTTTGAGTACAATCCGAGGCTTTATGACCGTGTTGATGACATTTAAAACATTTGTATCTGAACTTCGAATCGATTTGCTCATCACATGCGCGTTGCCGTGACACCGTGCCACTCTTGGGTTTAGAAGATCTCTTTCCTTTTACCAGAAGTGCCCTATCTACACTTTCTTTTCTATTTTTGGAATGTTCTTCTTCTAAAATTTTAATCTTCAGAGCCTCTGGTTTCGGTAACGAATCTCGTGATTCTATGGCACATCTGAAGTTGTCAAAACTGGGCGGCAAGCTATACAAAAGCATAATTGAAGCCAAATCATCATGCATTTCAATGTCCATGTCAGCTAGTTGGCTTTTCACGTCGAAAAATCGCATGACATGTTCTCTGATGTCACCATCTTCCTCCAATTTACGAAGCAGTAGCTCTTTTAATAATGTAGCCTTTTTCGCAGGTCCCTTCGATGCATGTACGTCTTGCAGTTTTATCCATACATCTCGCGATGTCTTACAACCTCTCAAATGACGTAATTCGCTCGGGGTTATCGATAAAATGAGATCCGACTTAGCTTTTGAGTCTCCGATGTCCCATTTTGCTGCCTCGGCTGGTTCTGCTGGTTTCTTGATAGTTCCGTTCACGTATCCCCAGGCATCATTTTTTATTAAAACTGCTTCCACTTGGATCTTCCACGTCTCATAATTGCTCTCGTTGAGCTGATCAATTTTCACAGTACTACTCATTTCTGCCGAAATTCTTTACCTTTTACGTTTTTACAAGAATCCTGCTTTGCATGGACGGTCCATAACCACTATTAGGTTTACTAATAAAAATGCAGAGTGTGATTACGCAGATATAATAGGAAAACGTATTTAAGTAACTAATTTGGTATTTACATGAGAGTTGCCATTGATCGACTGACATACAAAAAGTAAACAAACAGATTCATAGAACGGTTGCTACACAAATATAAATTTGACAAGGTTCTATCTACGGCCAGTATAGTGGCTCTTAGGAAAAGGTGTAATATATCACATTAAACGTAATATCTTCATAAAGTATTTCTCAGTTCTAGATTTAAAAGAGTCCTTTTGGCAGATTGGTTTATCTGAAACTACTAAAAAGATTTGTACGTTTTCAACAGTTTTTGGTACATATAATTTTAATGTTTTGCCTTTTGGCTTGGATATATCAGCTGAGATATTTCAAGAAAATTGTGAAAATTGTTTTAAAGATATAGAAAACACATTTATATATATTGATGATTTCTTAATATATGGTAAAACAAAAGAGGAACATGATGAGGCATTATAAAAAGTGTTTAAGAGAGCACAAGAACTAAATATTAAATTTAATTTGAAAAAAATTCAGTATCTTCCTGAAATAGTGAAGTATTTTGGTCATGAGATAATTGGTGGTTGCTTGATGCCTGATAAAAATAAAATTAAAGCTATAATGGATTATGATTCTCCTTCAGACAAGCAAAGTTTACAAAGGTTTTTAGGCATGATCAACTACATGAGAGATTACATTCCGAGATTATCTGAGTTAACAAGCCCCCTAAGAGAACTTTTAAAGAAAGATGTTGAATTTCAGTGGGGTATACTTCATGAAAAGTGTATGGAAAATATCAAAAATGTTCTTGTCAGTCCTCCCGTCTTAAGAAATTTTGATCCTAAGCAACCATTAACTATTCAGACGGATAGTTCGAAAAATGCGATTGGCTGTGTTTTAATGCAACATAAACAACCTGTTGCATTTGCGTCTAAAAGTCTTAGTAAAACTGAATGTGAATATGGTCAAATCGATAAAGAATTTTTAATCGTATTGTTAAACAATTAAAATAAATACGTGAAATAAAACATACTGTTTATCAATTACTCTAGTATATTTTATCAAGAACGTTACAACTTACAATGTGCTTTGACAGGTCGGACGCGTCGGTCACGTGACCTAGTAACCGTTCTAAAACTTATTACTTAACTATGATACATATATCCTTACATCAGACACTATGCACATTGCAATATCATGTGCATATTGCGCTTTTTCTCATGTAAGTACTTATTAACTCTTACAAGATGATATAATGTTTCGAAATGAATCAATTCTCTCTGACACCGTGTTTAATATAGATAAATTAGTCACAGCAACGCAGAAACAATTCTGTCAATGACTATAACACTATTGAATAGATAACTGCCTACATCGAGCGCCTGACATCCGAAATGATTGCAATTTTTTTCTGTAAGTACAAATGAGTTTTAGGAATTACTCCCTTTGGCAAATGTCATCAGAGTTCTAAGGAAATATGGGCATTCGTCCTATAAAAACATTGAATTGCGTTAGGTAACCTATCGTATTTTCCCGCCTCAGAACTCCTCAATTTAATACGTACAAAGCGGGTCCGAATGTAAGAATACATTTGTCACCACCCCAACTCTTCCCGTGGGTGTCGTAAGAGTCGATTAGGGATCGAAATGAAATGAAATAAAATAATTTTATTGCTCAAACATGGTATACAAAAGATGGTTTCTTACAATTATGTGGCACAGCATGTTTAGCTGCGACCATATATAACATGGACGTCTAACGCCAGCTCAAAAATGCCCCCAAAATCAATTGTTCAATTGTGCCAAGATGGGCAGGACATAGCGCTTTTCTTAACACTGCGCATATTTCAGCGCAACATCTTTGACAAATGTTTATAGAATATAGCCAATCAAAAGTTTGATGGACCAATCACAACTATTTTTAAATGGCGGTTCAAGTTTTTATAGGTTGAAATTGAAATTCATTGCCGTGATGATTGACGAGGGGTGACATTTGTCAACTAAAATTGAGGACCGTTTTTGAAAGGCAATTTACTATGGCGTGCGGCTTCCATGTTTTATTTGTTCGTAGATGTTTAGCCAATAATGGCATGCATATGTAAACTTATATCTAAATAATCTAAATTTATTCCGTCCAAAACTACTAAACGACTATTAAACTGTATTTATATTAATTATTACATTGTAAATTATAAATATTAGATGTCATATACCAAAGATAAGGTATATGACATCATGACATATATAAGATATGGTATATGACATCTAATATTTATAATTTATATAGTATTAAGTAGTGTGACTACTGGAGAAAAATTAAAAGTACAAATCAAAATATTTAGTTAATAAATAATTTGATTTGTGTTTTCGCAATACATTCTATTACATTGTATTTATGCCCGTCGATAAAGTGTCACTGACCATAATTTCATAGAAGATTGATGATGGGCAGCAGCGTTATTATAGTGGACACATTACTGCTATCGCAAATCCGCTTGCCCAGCGTGGCGACTATACGCATAGTTAATAGGAGACGTCCTATCAACTCTTACGACACCCGCGGAAAGAATTGGGGTGGTGACAAATGTCAACTTTTTTAATATTAGTTAATTTTAATATAATTAGCAATTACAGGTATTTGTCGTCTAATTCCTTCACTAGGTGCTAAATGTTGTCACTAGGTACCTACTACATTTTCCTCTCCTCCCTTAATATTATGTTTGTTTTGGTGAATGTATAATCTTAGCATGTATTCTGGTTGCCCTGAAAACCAGCGCCATGGCTAAAACTTTAGCTAGCGGCATATATTATGCTGAATGGCATCCATTTTGTTTTTTTTTAGGTTAAGATGCATTTTAATTTAAGTTTACCTTTTACACCAAATAAATGAAGGCTATTCTATTCTAAATGTATTCTTACTGCCGTCACCACACGGCCCTGCATAAAAATATGAAATATTTCCAGTGGCTCTATTGGCGCTGGGTCCCACCGACGGGCAGAAGAAAGGCAAATGTTCGTGCAACTGGTTCAAGTGCACGCGGCCCATCTGCGCGAGCAACCACGAGACCTTCGAGTGCGAGTGCCAAATGAACTGCAGGAACTACTACTCTAACCCGCCCAATCAGCTGTACAAGCTATATGACGGCGAGTGCTATGCTGACGGTCTCGTGTGGGCTAAGGTTTAATAAATATCAGTAGAATAGACACATTTTTTCATTTAGACACAAATACCATCGATTACCTTACAGTCCTTACACTACCATAATGTTGAAAAGACCAATTTCAAGTTTAATGTCTTTAACAATAACAACGCAGACAAGTCTAATGACCCAGTTAGCCGTTTCTCTCTCAATTTCTTGTGACTACCTTCTTAGTTAGACTGGTTTAATGATATCATTATGTCCCGTTGTAATCGACTTACGTAACTGTATACAAAATTATTACGGCGATGAAGCCGTGTGGTGACGGCAGTAAGAATACATTTGTCACCACCCCAACTCATCCTGCGGGTGTCGTAAGAGTCGACTAAGGGATTGAAGTGTCACTGACTATTATTTGATAAAAGATTGATGATGGGCAGCAGCGTCATCATAGTGGACACATTACTGCGATCGCCAATCCGCTTGCCCAGCGTGGCGATTATGGGCATTTACCTCCTAATGCGTCTATACGCATAGTTAATAGGAGAGGCCTACGTCCAGCAGTGGACTAACATAGGCTGATGATGATGATGATGATACAAAATTTCAGTTCAATCGGTAACAGGGGCTCAAATTTAATAAACAAGACTTGATTTCAGACAAAAAAAATCAGATCAGGTGAAGACGAATATTATGAAAAGGTAGGATAAAATTGAGAAGCATGGAGATCCAAGAGACTAGGAAAAAAAGAGCCAGTGACTCTCTCCTTCTATGGGTGAAAGAAAGGCAAATGTTCGTGCAACTGGTTCAAGTGCACGCGGCCCATCTGCGCGAGCAACCACGAGACCTTCGAGTGCGAGTGCCAGATGAACTGCAGGAATTACTACTCCAATCCGCCCAACCAGCTGTACAAGCTATGGCGGCGAGTGCTATGCCGACCCCATGATGTGGGCTAAGTTTTAATAAAGGTTTATGTAGAATAAGACGATTCTTTTCTCAAAAGTTTTACAAATAGATCCATGTTCTTCTTCCTAATTCTTGTTGCAGCTATGATATTCCAGCACAAATACCACGTCAGTTAATCTAGAAGCTTCTTCCACCTAAAGTATATCTCACCTTTTATCGAATAAACCAGCTGACAGAAGTTTCAGCTCAAAAGCTTCCACAAATAGATCCATGTTCTTCTTCCTAATTCTTGTTGCAGCTATGATATTCCAGCACAAAGATCACGTCAGTTAATCTAGAAGCTTCTTCCATCAAAAGTATATCTCACCTTTTATCGAAGAGACTAGCAGGCTGGAGTTCCAGCTCAAACGCCTCCGCAAATAGATCCATGTTCTTCTTCTTCCTAATTCTTGTTGCAGCTATGATATTCCAGCACAAAAACCACGTCAGTTAATCTAGAAGCTTCTTCTACCAAAAGTATATCTCAACTCTTATCGAAGAGACTAGCAGGCTGGAGTTTCAGCCCAAAAGCCTCCGCAAATAGATCCATGTTCTTCTTCCTAATTCTTGTTGCAGCTATGATATTCCAGCACAAATACCACGTCAGTTAATCTAGACCACAAGTATATCTCACCTTTTATCGAATAAACCAGCTGCCTGGAGTTTCAGCTCAAAAGCCTCCACAAATAGATCCATGTTCTTCTTCTTCCTAATTCTTGTTGCAGTCATGATATTCCAGCACAAATACCACGTCAGTTAATCTAGAAGCTTCTTCTACCAAAAGTATATCTCAACTCTTATCGAAGAGACTAGCAGGCTGGAGTTTCAGCTCAAAAGCCTCCGCAAATAGATACATGTTCTTCTTCTTCCTAATTCTTGTTGCAGCTATGATATTCCAGCACAAAAACCACGTCAGTTAATCTAGAAGCTTCTTAGCAGCACCTCCTTGTGACCGATGGAGTTATGTTGGAGTCGTATTTATTTGTTGTTGTTTGTTTATAATATAATTTAGTGTTATTTTTAGGGTTCCGTAGCCAAAATGGCAAAACGGAACCCTTATAGATTCGTCATGTCCGTCTGTCCGTCTGTCCGTCTGTCACAGCCGATTTACTCGGAAACTATAAATGCTACAGTAACGAAATTTGGTAAGAATATGTGTTGTATGAACCGCTACAGGATTATGTTAGTAAATTGTAAAAAAAAACCATTGGGGTGGGGGCCCTCCATACATGTAACTGAGGGATAGAAAAAAAAATTTTGTTGTACATAAGCGTGTGGGGTATTAATAGAAAGGTCTTTGAAAATGATATGAAGGTTTATACATCTCATTTTTATTTAAGCAAATCGTTTTCGAGATATTAGCTCTCAAATCTGAAAAATGTGTCCCCCCCCCTCTATTTTTTAAACTACGCGATATAAAATTCCAAAAAAAAATATGTTATGCACATTAATAAACTCTATCATCGATTTTTGGTTTGATTAAATTATCTCCTATAGTTTTTGAGGTAGGTTGATTTAACTGTATTTTTTTAATAATAAATTGATAATGGTACGGAACCCTTCGCGCGCGAGTCCGGCTCGCACTTGGCCGGTTTTTTGTATATTATTGTTAAGCGTTGTGTTGTGTTGTATGTTATATCATGTCGTGAATCTTTCACTTAATGGTCTCATCCAAAGATCAGCGCTGACTCACGCCAGCAACATGCTGAGGTGAGACCATTTCGTGGCACCTTTTCTTTTTCTTTACATTGTCATATCTAATGTGTCCTTTTAATGTATGTAATGTGTGTCACGAATAAATTATTTTCTATTTCTATTTCTAAAGCATACTTCACCTGTTATCGAAAAGACCAGCTGACTGTAGCTTCAGCTCGAAAGCCTCCACAAATAGATCCATGTTCTTCTTCTTCCTAAGGTTCTTGTTGCAACTATGGGACTCCAGTACAAAAACAACGTCGGTGGAGTTGGGGACATGCTTCAGCTGGTAGAAGCTGCCCTCTTCCACCACCTCGCCTTGCGGGGCTGTACACCTGCGTAAAATAGTGTGATGCTGAATAAAAGGGTAGAGTTAAATTATTTGTTTGAACAGTCAAGTGCAAAAATAAGTATCGAAAGAATCCGCTCATAAATATGTTACGACGTTCTTATTACACAGAATTAGAGTGCACTAGGACATATTTTTGATCATTTTTGTGTACACCTTATTTTGTCTTTGACTGAACAAGAACTGACATGCTAACGGACTAGTGAGGGGTTGTTCCCGGTAATTTCCTAATCTTACTATAGGGAAAGTTCCCATTTGGCAATATTTCCCATACTGTTTTGAGAAACTTATCGGAAACGGCCCATCACTATAACGGATAGGTTTCAAAATTGCAAAACTATGTGTATTCATATCGTACCGGCAAATATGTTGTTAATTAGTGCAATTTAATAAATAAATTATGCTCACAAATATCTGAACTGGTCTCTATTTTCAGTGTTAGAGTCAGAGTTGGGCAAAATGTAATCGACTAACGATTAACAATTAAGATTAACCTAAAAGTAATCGATTAACGATTAAAAGTGACGATTAATTAATCTTAATCGTAAGATGTTCGACTAATTTAATCACGATTAAGTTAATCGTCGATTAAATACGAGCGATTAAATCTATAATCGATTGATTAATTAAACTAATTTTCTTTCGATTAATTAAAAAAAATACGTGTAACTTTTGAGATACGCTGACAGACTGCTATACCTTAAGGCATGTATAACGTCATTACGGATATTTTGATAAACGAGGAGTAAGAAGGATAAATGAGGAATCTTCCTCATCACTGATGTCACTCATTTTCACAAAAATGTTAAAGTTCCTTATCGCGAAAGGATTTGACAATAATATATGTAATAATGACGACCGTAACGTTCAACAGAACAGAAGTGAAGTGACTAATTATTGCATTTGCGAATAAAAAAAACGTAACAAACGACTGATAAGAGGCTTAGTAAACTAGTTTTCTCGCTCTTTCATATATCCTTCTCTTTCTAATTTTCTACCTGGAATTCATCTAAACCTTTAGTTCGTAACTATAACCTATAACGTTATAGGAGACCCTACGATTGTAAAAACGCCGTCAATGGAACAAGTTAATATAAAAAATAAAATCATTATTTAGATACGATATCGTGACAATAAAATCACGTTTCATTTTATTATCATTAAAGTCTTTTAAATAATTTCGGTCGGGAATTATTCGCCAGTGAATAAATTGAATGGGAATAAAAATATATTTTTATTCAATTAAAAATTGTCGTTAATTTTATATTTTACATAATATGTATATAATTATACCACGAATAAAATAATTCTAGGTAGCGGGAGAAATTACTTTGTAGTCTCGAGTCGTGTTTAATAATAATGTATACCTTTCCTGTAATAAAATGTAAAAAATTGATTGTCAGTTTCGGTACTCGTACAATTAAGCGAACGTTTTTTTACTTTCAAGCCGGCAATTTTTTTTTGCATGAAATTATAAATTAACGCTTAATACTATTATGTTTATACTGCTTGTTTGTGATACACATTTGAGTGCGACTATTTTCAACCTGTTGAATGCTTGAAAGTCACAAGTTGGCCACCTGATCGGATAATGTAACCATAAGGTGTCAAGCGGAACTCTTCAATGGCCTCTTCAATGAAATTTAAATTATCAACAAATATTTTTATTTAAGTTATTTTTTTCTATTTCAAATTATGTTTCACGCTTTTAGTATCCGAGGACATCCAACTTCAGGTACAAACATGGTGTTTTTAAAAATTCATCACAAGCTTAAAATTTACGTTTGTTAGTAGGCGAAAGGATAACATAATAACAGTATTAGAATTTGTTTGAAACGCCGCCGCACACGTGCAGCAAACGCTAACAAATAATTCTTAGCCACTATATCCTATTGTTATTGCTAATTCTAAGTAATGTTAATGACGGTTCCGAGTGAAAAACCCGACCGAGATAACAATATACAGTCTAGGCAGTAAATTACTTGAAATCTAGCGATAAGGTCAAGTAATTTTTTTTTACTACGGCTCTTTACCATCTCTTTTGTTTTTCGTAAGAGTGAAAGGAACAGCTTACTTTTAAGAATTATGAGCAAGGGTCGGTAGCAGGCAAGAATAATGAACCAATTCTAGCAAAAATTTAGTTAAGCACTATTAAAAATACCGCAGCTTATTTTTTGTCGGTACCTACTTTTAATAGTTTATTCTGGCCAACCAGTTAATTATCAGTAGAAAATGTTACGAATTTCAAAACTTGCTTAGAGATCGAACCAACGGCTTGTATTTTTCAAATTCGCCGGTCTTTACGCCCTGCTATAGCATAATTTCAACGAACATATTGAATGATAATTCTTATTAATTGTTTGTTATGCACTGTGTTTCAAAATTTAATCGAGACTTAATCGAGAAATTTAGTCGATTAAAATGACGATTGATTAATCGTTAATCGAATTCTGCGATGATTAAGTTAATCTTAATTAAATTAATCGCGATTAGTTTTGTGACGATTGATTAGTTAGTCGATTAATTAATTGATTAAAAAAATAATCGATTAATGCCCATCTCTGGTTAGAGTGCATGTTCATATATTATTGAGCACCGTGGCGGCTCCGATATATCTGATAACTTTTATATCTGTATTAATGGAACCTTGACCCGAGACTATCTGAATCACGGTTGTGTACACGATGATATTGTGCATAGGTTCCCAAACTTTTTGTGTGACCGCCTCATAAAGCGAATTTCTTTCAACGCCCCCCCCCCCCCCCCCCGCCCCCCCTTTCCTCGGCCCGGCCCTATGAAGCCAAATCCATCAAATCAATGTGACCGAAAAAAATTATGAAGAATATTTAGTTCATATAACCTTATGATTATGATATTTCGAATTTCCTGGATGGATTCTACATACATACTTTAATGGATTTTTCCTCTGGCCTTATCCCCCCCTTGATGCCTTCACCGCGCCCTAGTTAGGCGGTAGGGATCCCTTTGGAAATCTATGGTATAGTGAGTCTTTTGAACTGCTTTTATTAGAGAGGATCCCGCGGTAAATTGTTTCGTCGTACCTGTAATTGATGCGTCCATTTGCTGCTAAGTACCTTTATATGGTTACGCTTTAATTCGATCTATGGACGGAAGATATTCAGAAGATCATCCTAACCAAGATGTCATTCTGCAATCGTATAAGTCACCATAATAGGCATGATGACTGGCAAGTCAAATCAGCATCTTTTTTCGAACTGTCAAAACGATCACCACTATGGAATTTTATATGAAATACTCAAAAGTGACGTCACGTTTGAGTACTGCCAAATGACCTACTCTTTTAAGTTCTTTTCAATTTATTAAATAGAAGTTCTGTACAAAAATAACTGCAATCTACATCTTAGTAATAATTTCTTCGTGTATTATGTCGTGCATAATGTTAAATAATTTATTTTACCTACAGTCATCATCCCTATTATGTACGTGGCTTTCCGATGGAATCTGTCATGCTCATACATTTATTACTTATTGCTTATCGTATACGATTGCAGAATGATTTGGCATCTTGGCTAGGCCTGCAGGGTTCGATAATCTCAAGACCAGGACAGGTGGCATACTTAATCCCCTCAGTCTTAGCTCAGCAGGCGACAAAAGGCTGCAAGGATGGTACTCACTGCACGCAGTGGTCGGGGATGTGTGTGGGCACGTGTTGCTGCGAGCACAGCTCCATGTAGACTGAAGCCAGAGCACACTTCCGCGCCGGCGATACACTCCGACAGGAACGTCGATCTGTGCAAGGATGGTACTCACTGCACGCAGTGGTCGGGGATGTGTGTGGGCACGTGTTGCTGCGAGCACAGCTCCATGTAGACTGAAGCCAGAGCACACTTCCGCGCCGGCGATACACTCCGACAGGAACGTCGATCTGTGCAAGGATGGTACTCACTGCACGCAGTGGTCGGGGATGTGTGTGGGCACGTGTTGCTGCGAGCACAGCTCCATGTAGACTGAAGCCAGAGCACACGCTTCCGCGCCGGCGATACACTCCGACAGGAACGTCGATCTGTGCAAGGATGGTACTCACTGCACGCAGTGGTCGGGGATGTGTGTGGGCACGTGTTGCTGCGAGCACAGCTCCATGTAGACTGAAGCCAGAGCACACGCTTCCGCGCCGGCGATACACTCCGACAGGAACGGGGCCGCGTCGATCTGCGCAAGCAACGTACGGATAAAATGAGCGATCATAAACATCGACCAAGTACCAGCAAATAAAAATTGCAGTTAGTTAAATCAACCTATATCAAAAACTATATAAGAGATAGTTTAATCAAACAAAAATCATTAAAAGAAATATTTACCCAGATAAACTTAAATGCAAAGACTATGAGTCACCCAGGGTTTTTTTGTATTTTTGGTATTTTATTAGTCACCCACTACAAAAAGCCAAAAAAAGCATCGGTGTTATTATCGGTGCGTTGATAAACTCTTTTACAGAATTTTGGTCATCATTTCCTTTTTCTGAATTTTGTACTCTTCTACTCCTTTTTACGACTTTGAGAGTCGATATCTCGAAAACGGCGCACTCACAGATTTAGATATTCAGTAGATGAAGTAAATAGCACCATTTGTATGGGAACCAAGCGTGTCGACTTTTTAGCTGTCACTGAGACGTCACGGTCGGCATTTAGTGATGGGAAAACCTAAACGATTCAAAGACACCAATGCCCCTCCACCCGCAACAATGCAGCCGTCTCTCTCGTACACATAGATTTTATATCTGTGGGCTCGCTCGCTCACTATTATAATTATTGTAGAACGAACAACACTAGTCGCTAAATTTGACGGACGAATGAGAAATGGGCTGTACTACGAAGTCGAAGCGATACGCGAGAGTATCGCTAGTCTCATATTCATCATCTCTTTAACACACGTGATCGATCAAACACTTAAAACAAACGCAATGCAATGTAAACGCCGGTTTGTAACGTAATTCTATAGTTACTTAGGTATATCCTTGGACGCATAAATAAAAATACTGAAAAAACATTAAACTTGAATTCACGCACAATATTATCTAAAAATTACTTACGTGTGATGGGAAATATATTTTTGTTTTTGTGCGCTGGAAATATTTGGGCTGGTGCAGTTAATTATCATGCAATGAGGCATTTTGTATTTTTTTCTTACGTGCTGCTGCAACAGCTGACGTACGAGTATGTCGGCTGTCATTAAAAATGGCTATCTCAGTGGCTGTCACTGAGTTCGGACATGCGAAGTAGATACATTTGCTTCTTCTAGTGTATATTCATTTCTGTGAGCGCACTTATAGAAAAAAATATTATAGAAACTTTTACATCATTTGAAAAGACAACTGTTTCTAGACTAACTTACCACAGCGAAACAAGGATGCAACGGCGACACTTTATTCTTAAAGAACTTCTCACACGCCGTATCGTTCTTGGCCTCGTGGTTCTCCAACGCAGCGAGGCCTGTCGAGGCCTCTATGCTCCAGCTGTGGCCCAGGTCGGAAATGCAGGTGGTGAAAGTGTTGTTGGAGAGTTGAAGGTCGTCGTATTGTTCGTTGTTGTATGTGCCGAGGAGACCGCCGAGGGTTGCGAAGTACCAGCCTGATAATTACATAAACAAATTAAAAACAATATGCAGGGCGTCCCAAAGTTATGGGAAGTGAAGGGGAAGTACCTTAAATATCGTAGATAGTGTATTTTGCTGAAAGAAAACTTAATGCTATTTTTAAAATTTTGTAATAGTGCATTAAAAGTTTTAAAAAAATTATTTGCTTCACCCGGAAATCGAACCAACTACAATTTTTTTCGAATTTTGAACCAAACTTGTTTGTTTATTCTTTTAGTTTTAGATACTATGTTCCTTAAGAAAAATAAATTGTTATTTTTTATCCATTCTTTCGAATGACATCATAAAATGACGGAAAAAAAAATTTTCGTATTAAAGTAGGTTCGATGCCTAGAAATAGCAATTTTTTTCGTTTTTTTTTAATGCAGTATTATTTAATTTTCAATATAAAATAAACTTCTCTCAGCAAAATATCCTTTTAAGGTACTTCCCGTTCATGTCCCATAACTTTGGGACGCCCTGTATACAGGCTGATAAATTGATAATCCAAATGGGTCAGTATGGCGGTTTTGGAAATTATAACAGATAGCGAATTCTTGTCTTAGGACCCATGAGATCGATTTTAGTAAAAAGAAAAACTGCATTCATACTCTTACAAAAATACGTGTACAAAAATAAGGTACTCGGCCCAGGAATAGAACCTTCACTTTTTGAAAAATAAAATGTCGTTTTTTTCATTTGGATATCGGTTGTGTAGTTCATAAATAGTACATTTTACTAAGAAACATGATATCTAAAACTAATAAAATGAATTGTTTTTTAAAAAACAAAGTATTATTTTTCATTATTTCAGTGCCGCCGCCGGTCCTTTGACTTTATATGGGGAAGTTACAAACTATGAGAAATATCGAAATCTGTTCTTAGGAACCATGGCTTCGTCTTTCGATTTAATAATAATGGCGCCTGAATTTTCTATATTTGTATAAATGAATAGAAAGCTCGGCGCAGGGGCTACTTCATAAATAAGTATCAAAATGTGGGATTAACTGATCATCATCATAAGCCTATGATAGTCCACTGCTGGACGTAGGCCTCTCCTATAACTATGCGTATAAACGCATTAGGAGGTAAATGCCCATAATCGCCACGCTGGGCAAGCGGATTGACAATCGCAAAAATGTGTCCACTATGATGACGCTGCTGCCCATCATCAATCATTTATAAAATAATGGTCAGTGACACTTCAATCCGTTAGTCGACTCTTACGACACCCGCAGGAGGAGTTAGGGTGATGAAAAATGTATTCTTACTGCCGTCACCACACGGCTGACACAGCTGTCAAACTAAATAAGAAATATCAAATCAAGCTGTTGAAACGCTAATAGAATGACCCATTACTTGTCCATGATCCGTGTTTTAAAGAATTAAGGTGCCTTGAGGCACTGGTCTCACCGTGAGCTACTAAGCTATGAACTATCGGCTATAAACACGAACAAAACATACGCACTCCCGTCTAAAAAAAAAAGAGACATGGCGATACTCGCCCGACGGTGATAGCTGATAGCTGGGCGTGTATCGCCGTGCACGGGAGTGCGTATCTTTTGTTCGTGTTTATAGCCGATAGTTCATAGCTTAGTAGCTCGCGTTGAGACCAGTGCCTTACCCGTGACTTGTAGCTTGCAGGTGTGGAACATGAGGTTGCACTGTATGTCGAGGCCGCTGGAGGCCTCCACGGTGAGTGTGTCGGTGTTGCGATCCACCACGTACCCGTCGATGACTGCCGGCAGGTTGAGGGGCACGTTGCGCCCGATTGATACTTGCTAAATGAAATAATGGAGCCTTTACCCGTGACCTGCAGCTTGCAGGTGTGGAACATGAGGTTGCACTGTATGTCGAGGCCGCTGGAGGCCTCCACGGTGAGCGTGTCGGTGCTGCGGTCCACCACGTACTCGTCGACCACCGCAGGCAGGTTGAGGGGCACGTTGCGACCGATTGATACTTGCTAAATGAAATAATGAAGGTGCCTTTACCCGTGACTTGCAGCTTGCAGGTGTGGAACATGAGGTTGCACTGTATGTCGAGGCCGCTGGAGGCCTCCACGGTGAGCGTGTCGGTGCTGCGATCCACCACGTACTCGTCGATCACCGCAGGCAGGTTGAGGGGCACGTTGCACCCGATTGATACTTGCTAAATGAAATAATGAAGGTGCGTTTACCCGTGACCTGCAGCTTGCAGGTATGGAACATGAGGTTGCACTGTATGTCGAGGCCGCTGGAGGCCTCCACGGTGAGTGTGTCGGTGTTGCGGTCCACCACGTACTCGTCGATCACCGCAGGCAGGTTGAGGGGCACGTTGCACCCGATTGATACTTGCTAAATGAAATAATGAAGGTGCGTTTACCCGTGACCTGCAGCTTGCAGGTATGGAACATGAGGTTGCAATGTATGTCGAGGCCGCTGGAGGCCTCCACGGTGAGCGTGTCGGTGTTGCGATCCACCACGTACTCGTCGATGACTGCCGGCAGGTTGAGGGGCACGTTGCGCCCGATTGATACTTGCTGCAAAAAAACAGGTAAATATAGGCTACATGAAAAAAAATAGGCATTTCATGGTTAACAAATCAAATATGACCGATGGGTCGGCGTGTTCTCTCATGGCGACCACGCACTGGACGGCGCAGCGTGGGAAGGCCCCCCACAAGATGGAGCAACGACCTGGTGAGGGTTGCGGGTGTCCAATGGATGCGGACAGCTCATGACCGATCTTTGTGGAACTCTCTGGGGGAGGCCTATGTCCAGCAGTGGACGTCAATTGATGATGATGATGAAATCAAATATAAATAATTGTACATCAATATGAAAAGAATGCAAGATACATACTAGCACTTAATACACTATTTGATTTTTTCCTATCTTGCACTAAAGATGAAAACATGAAAAAGTGAATGAACTCAAAAATCATTTATTCGCCCAGACGAATAATTCGCATTGATAAGTATACAGGGTGGAAAAAGATTTTGGGTCAGTGAGGGCAGCTACCAGATTCCGTGTAGCTACGCGAAAATGGTCTTAGAAGACCTTCCCGCGATTTTCAATTAAAGAAGATTAGCGTTTTCAGATTTTGGAAAAAGTATACAGGGTGTGAGGAAATGGTCATTTTTGCCAATTTTTTTTTTTGATGCCAATCGATCCTGTTTCTGTTCAGGATCAAAAGCTTGTACGGGACCAAAAATTTTTTTTTCGGCTAGAAAAGCCGCAAATCGGGATTTAAAATTCCCATACAAATTGTATGAAAATTAAAAAAAAAAATTCGCGCTTAATTTTTTATGCCAATCGATTCCATTCCTATCCAGTAACAATAGTTTCCTAGGGGCCAACTTAAGGCAACGTAACTAAAAAAACAAAAATAAAAAAAAACTGTTTTCATACATTGACTATGGGAAAAAAGTGAAAATTAATTACATTATCCGTGACGCTAATTAATGTTGCTAATGATTTCATACAGTAGGTATTATTGTCATTTAGCATAGGACGACTAATTATCGTGACAGATAAAGTAATTAAGGTGTCACTTTTTTCCATAGTAAATGTATGAAAACGGTTTTCTTGAAATTTTGGCTTTTTTGTACATCGCCATAAGTTGACCCGTAGGAAACTATTGGTACTGGATAGGAATGGAATCGATACGCATAAAAAAATAAGCGTGAAAAATTATTTTGTAATTTTCATACAATTTGTATGGGAATTTTAAATTTCGATTTGTGGCTATTCTAGCCGACAAAAAATTTTTGGTCCCATACAAGCTTTTGATCTTGAACAGAAACAGGATCGATTGGCTTAAAAAAAAAAGTTTGTCAAAAATGACCATTTCCTCGCACCCTGTATACTTTTTTCAAAATCTGAAAACGCTAATCTTCTTTAATTGAAAATCGCGGGAAGGTCTTCTAAGACCATTTTCGCGTAGCTACAAGGGATCTGGTAGCTGCCCTCACTGACCCAAAATCTTTTTCCATCCTGTATAATATATATAAATATAATGATGTCTCGTTTATTGAAAATATAGTAATTAGTACATCAGCAGCCTATGACAGTCCACTGCTGGACGTAGGCCTCTCCTATTAACTATGCGTATAGAATAGACGCATTTAGGAGGTAAATGCACATAATCGCCACGCTGGGCAAGCGGATTGGCGATCGCAGTAATGTGTCTACTATGATGATGACGCTGCTGCCCATCATCAAATTTTATCAAATAATGGTCAGCCGTGCCGTGTGGTGACGGCAGTAAGAATACATTTGTCACCACCCCAACTCCTCCTGCGGGTGTCGTAAGAGTCGACTAAGAGATTGAAGTGTCACTGACCGTTATTTGATAAGTAATTAGTAATGGTATATTATACCATAAAACAAATAAATATACGAATTGACTTCGTCACGTGGTAAGCTCAATCAGGGCTTGTGATGATGAAAAAAAACCGATTCATATAATAGATAGAAATAAAATATAAATATAGTAAAATACGTATTTAAACATAACCAAGGAACAAATATTTGTGATAAATAAATACACAAACAAATGCCCTCACTTTTTGTGGTTCGCCGGGATTCAAACTCGGAACCTCCAGCTTCGTAGGCAGGGTCACTACCAACTACCATACCATAAAATAACCCTCACCTCCTTATACAAGTCGATGTGTATCAGGTTCTTCTTAGTGAGTATGACCAGGTTGTACCGGCCCTGGTCGTTGCTCTCCATGAGGACTGTAAAGTTGCCCTGCTTGTAGTCTTTGGTCAGCAGGAACGTTCCCGGCTCGGATATGGTGAACACTCGCTTATCGAACGTCACTAGCGTGCCTTGCCCGGTCATCATTGCCATGCCTGAGAATAGAAGGATTACGTTCAGAATGTTTCCACCTTGTTCCCTGCGGATTGATGAAGAGTGTAACCATCGTTTACATTTCATAAGCCTTGCCCCGATTGTAGAGAATGTTGCTGTTACTAAAGTCGCCATCATAAGCATTATCGAGGACAGATTTATCTGACCCGTGAATATAGGATAATTCTCTTTGCCCTCTCTGTACTATCCCCTAAATTGAATTCTGACCCATATAGAACTATGTCAACAAATGATGTTATAAATCAAATTTTAGCAACTGTCGTACATTTGCCGCTACTATCACTAACTGAACCTTAGTTTTATGGTGGGTGAGGGTTCAATTCTGTCGATACCTAGTACACATAAAAAAAATATCTCGGAGCATTAATTATTAATTTATAAAAAAAGAATGCCAAACTTGTAGACTAATGATCTGGTGAAGGTCGCAGGAGTCCGCTGGATGCGGGTGGTGCAGGGTCGGTCATGGCAATCTTTGGTGAGGCCTATGTTCAGCAGTGGACGTCTATAGGATGATACGATGATGGTGATTAGGGGTCGGAATTATGGGTGCAAAACTTTAACAAAACTTCTTAAGTGGATTTGACATGGCACATACATCCATAAAACATATCTACACACCCACACATTGTAAGTTGAAGATTCCGAGATAGGGAATAAAATTGGATACAGATTTATATATGTCAATTTTAAAGCTTTGGTAAAGTTTTGCACCCATGGTTCCGACCCCTAATGATGATATAAGCAGGTACTATGGTATCATCTTTTCAAGGACCTCACCTGCGAACGGCGGCTTGACGTTATTAATATCCATATAAGGTCGTATCTCATAGTAGTAAGACCAGATGCTCTTGTTGGTGGTGAGCCACTCGTCCATGAAGTCAATATGAGAACGAACAGACAAAACCAACCTATCTATAAGCGAATGGCTGTAAAGCGTTGTCGTACGGTAAGGTATCGTAATTGTACCAGGGCAGCATAAAACGAGGAGTCAACTTACCAGCGAACGGAGGCATCACGTTATTGATATCCATATACGGTCGTATCTCGTAGTAGTAAGACCAGATGCTCTTGTTAGTGGTGAGCCATTCGTCCATGAAGTCGCGCGCGGCGCGGTACTCGGGCACCTCGCTGAAGTCGGGGCTGCGGTTGAAGGCGTGCCACGACATCGGCAGTTTTTGTTCTAGAAGGATCTCGCCTTTGCGGGGGTCGAAGATGAAGTTCGTTTTTGGGGTGCGGTGGCTGAAAATCGGAAGATTATTGAGTCTTCAACTAACTCCATTCTCCAAACAAATATAGCTACGTTTATTTTAAAATCACGCATTGTATAAGAAGGAACCTAACAAAACTAGTTAAAAAAAATATACATTTTGATGCGAGTCTGCAACTAATCACTCTTGCCCAACTCTTGAGATTTCAGCAAGCAACGACCAAATCCGTGTTTAGATTTGCGATAACGGTCACTGTATTTGGTTGTCTTATCTAGACTGAGATAGAGTAGAGATAAAGAGCTAGAAATAAAGTGAGAGCAGGCTAGCCCCTCTGTTCACTTTTTCCCTGCGCTAGAGTGATTCATTGCGAATTCGTAACACATGTAGTTTTTTAAACTGAAATAACGTCATAACATAACATCTGAAACTAATTTTATGTTTTCATTGTGTTTACAAAATAAAATGACGATAAACATAGAGTGATTTTAAAATAACCACTCGCTTGCTTCATGTGGCTTTTGTTACATGTCATCACTCTTATTTTACATAAACATAGAGTCTATCGCAAAATCAAAGCAAGTGAGTGGATAAACACGTTGGTAAATAATGTTGGTACGGAACCTTAAGTCTGTGTGATCTTTTCTATCGATTGAATATGAATGAAAGCGGAACCGGCATGGAAAATGTGGTGGATCTTGCTCAGCATCATTGACTACCAGTTTATCAATTTTATCAACGTCAAAGACGTGATCCACATGTACAAAATTTATGAGAAATCTAGAGCTGAACATTTCTAACCAACGGACGGCTAAAAGTTCGGACGTGAGACAATAAAATAAAATAAACAAAAAAGTTTACATCAGCACATCAACGCCTGGTCCAACTGTCTCCAGACTTTCGTATCTCTGGCTGTTTGCATCCACTCTCACAGACAGTTTTGCAAGCTAATGTTGTTGAAATAATAGAACTCACAGTTCCTCATATTGCAGTGCGGTCTTGGCCATGTCGGTGACTTTGTCGTACACGATGTCGAACACCTTGTCGCACGCCTCGCCGATCATGAAGTAGTCGTACCACCACTTCAGCCGTTCGTAGGCCTCCTTGCACTGTCAATGTCAAATATAAATCATACCCCGAATATAAATAATTTCATTTATCAAGGAAGATGGACAGATCGGCCTATTGACCAATAAGGACAAGCAATAAGCCGTCAGATTGAAGTTGTACGGTCGGCTCTAATAATATGTATACGATTTTGATATTTATTCCTTTGACATACGTTCCGAAATATATAGATATTATTAGACGTGACGTACAGCTTTACCCATGGCGGGAACTTCCAAATATTCACGTGAAAAAAGTTAATAGCGTATACTCGTATGTATTTAAATAACGCGAGTGTACGTCTTTTTGATAAATCTAAGATTTTTATTTTCAGTCAAAAACTTATATAAATAATTAAGATTGTTTAACAGCTATAATTTTTCTGATAATTAGGTAGGTAAAAATATTATCAGGTTCGCAGTATTTAAGTCTATAAAAAGTTCAGAAAATACAATACTTTTAAGACATGTCTTTGGACAAGATGGCCATTTTTGTTACTTTAAATATTAACAAGAAAACCCAATCTGTATACTTAGCACATGATTGGTATGTTAGCATGTCGCCTCGAGATAGATTTTCCATTTTTTACCAAATATTAGAATAAAAAAGGGATGGATAGTCTATCTCGCAGTGACATATTGTCGCACTAATCATGTGCTAAGTCTTCTGGGGATCCCGAACGGGTATCACAAGTAGCTTATTAGCTTAGTCTTGGCCTGAAAAACTTTTGAAAAGAAGAACCAACAGTTTCCGAATCACAAAGAGCGGAAAACGAAATGATATAATTCGTTCCTCACCTTTTCCCTCACATAGACGACCTGTTGAGTCTTCATGAAGTTCTCCCAGCCGTCCTTGAACTCAGAGTACAACTGCACGAATTCCTCTTTAAAGGGTATATATTTCTCGATCTTGCTCCAGATAACGTCAACGAATTTGTTACTGTATTTTTTGATGTTGGTGAGGAGGTCGTTGGTTGTTAAATCTTTGTAGATTCTGTAACATATATGGCATTAACAAAATGTTCGGCGGTATCTATTTGAGGAGTTCAGTGACATTTTATAACCGAAATAGCTATGATAAACTTGATACCTCTGCCCTTCCTTTTCTTGATCTGTGAAAATCTTGGGCTAATCTGTGAAAATCTATCCGATATTATTCAAAAATATTTTTTTTAGTTTTATTGCAAAACTAGTAAACTATATAATATTTTCTTCGGTTACCGCGAGGATTACTCATGAAATAAAACTATGAAAACGGATAAACTCGCGTATATTAACTAATACCATATATTATTATAGCGTATATTTACTAATATTAACCCTGTAAAGTGTTCGAAACGTCGGAATGAAGTTAAAATTAGTTAATATACGCGAGTTTATCCGTTTTCATAGTTTTATTTCATTAGTAAACTATACTCGTATAAAATGTGTAGACTGTGAGAGTGTCATGTTATCCACTGAATAAAAAAATACTATAACATTTTGAAAAATAGCGGTTTTTGTGCGTACTCCACGTAAGTAATAAGTGAATGGTCCACGGAAAGAACATGTCTAGTCAATTCAAATTACAGAAGGAAAAATCACCTTATTTTTAACATAATAAGGTGTGAATTTGCCCAGAATTTTTTTGGCTTTGGACATGTTTTTTCCGTGGACCCTTCAAGTATGAATAAATAAATATCTATAAATACATTAAAAAATAAACATTTAATTAATCCGTTATCATACTTACTTATCCATTTCCTGTCCAAAAGTCGACACGTAGTTGAAATAATGATTGTCCGTCAACTCCTGTTGTCTTTTATAGAAGAAATCCATGATGCCCCTCCAAACGGTAAACACGAACGACTCAGTATAATGCAGAACCTTGAAGAACAGAGGTTCCATGGACTTCAATAATTGATGCCAGTATTTAGCCAATCTAGTAGTCGCATTCACATACGTCGACTCCCAATATTCCAACAACTTCATATGTAAATCCCTCACAAACGTGTCGTATTGCATTATCATAGCCTCAAGTCTCGTCGACACTAAATCCATGAAATCAGCGTCTAAGAACTTATTAGCAGACTCCAAGAAATTCGAATAAGCCATTTTAATAGTGTC
>JALPQI010011294.1:0-36991 GCA_025490895.1 Thaumatotibia leucotreta | reverse complement strand
CCTGCGAGTTACGACCGTTTTGGTTTTTAGGGTTCTGACGGGTGCAATTGTTGCCATCTCTTCAGGCAGTATATTTATAAACAGTGGATTATGAAAATCGAGAAGGTTATATGTATATCTTACCCTCTTAATATGTTTGCAGTATGTTGTCATAGGTGCCTGCCCGGCTAAATAGGTACCTACCTATTAAATAGTAGCACCTAAGAAACTACATGTGAATACAATTCTGTGTGTTTAAATTTTATACAAATGCAATGTGCTTCCCAGATAAAATGATATATCGTTGGTTGACAAGCAAAACTCACTAAGTAACAAATAGGTACCTACTTGAAATACACCTCGTATCTCTGTTCTGACTTAATACTAACATAAAAGGTTGCTAAGAATAGTGACAGTTTTTATAGTGAGTTTTGCTTGTTATATGATTAGTACAAAATAATAATAATGACATATTTTAAGTCAGTCTTTAAAAATAACATTCCGCACTCTTCAACACCAGGAAAAGGTTTTAACAAATTCAAAGAAGTGCTGAAACAGAGCACGCCGCGGGCTCATTTCCATAACATTTGACTATCCAAACATATCAGACACAGCCCAGCTCCCACTATCTTCTGCTGCAGACTTCATTGACTTCTCACACTTGAGAAAAAGGCAATTCAACTGACTTGGAAAAACTGTGGAAATTGCGTATTTGTAGTACAGACGAGTGTACAAATAAATACGTATCAACTAAATCCGTTTGTAAATGTTACAACGTACTTGTTACACTCGAACAAAACTTATTTTTGATATTAGAAGATTTATCTACTTTTAAATTTGTAGGTACTAGACTAAACCCTTAAACAGACACAGGCGATCTATGTACCACATAGATCGCCTGTGTCTGTTTGTCTGTCTGCGGCACTTGAAATTGTAATTTTATTTTCAACAAGTAAGACTGATATTTGATTGTCTTTTTTGATCTATCAGTCTGTTTAAGGGACAATGATATTATCGTCTTAGTTATTACAATTACAGTCCAACAATATTTAAAAACAATAACAGAAATACAAGATTTAATTAAGGATATATGAAAGTTTACTTCATTGAATATAACTCTCATTATTACGCATCACAGTCCCGACCTGTAGGTATCTAGGTATACAATATGTTACATAGTACCACAGTTGGAATGTTAAGGAAGCAATATTATGCAAATCCGCTTGGAAGCCGCAAATATAAAAAGCTCTCGTTCGCCTCACACTTTGCATATCAAGGCTTGCATCTGACTGATACCAAGATGCCCCAGGAGGAAAAAATGAAAACCCTATTTGAAATTCTATGCGTTTTTAGGAGCACCTAAAAGCCCCATGAAGAGAATTTAGGGTTATGCTAGTCACAACGATTTTTTTTGCTTTGAAATGACACTTATTTTCATGTCAGGAAATCAAACGATTACTTTACCTAATGGACTGTAGTTTTTGTAATAATATATTGATCGTCCAGCTCCAGCGTCATGGTTTTGAAAATATTTGCAAGAATCAAATATTTGATTACATTGATATGTAATGAAATGCAAATTTTACATAATATGTATAGGTAATTATTTAGTTGCACATAACTGAATTCACAAAATTTGGTTTGCAAACATGTTAAGCAATCTAAATATTTCTATGTACTCAATTATGTAGGCTAGCTGTAGCGTGATAGCATGCCAATAATATTATCTGCGTATGATCTGCTCAACGAACCACGGCTAATGTTTGCAATACTTCATCAACTGCCTCATTTAAATTAATCAATCAGCCCAAGCAGCGTAAACGATACAGACTTATTGGACAATATATCACAGGGAAATTTGTAGTGTTTAAATCAATTATAGCCACTAACGCTCTAGGTGGAATTGATTCCAAGATAACAATCTTCAATGTCGGACAATGGGACCATTATGTGACTGGCGACGTCTTGTTCGATATGAGGGGAACCACGACCCACCTATGAATGCGAAAGCCGAAGTTGCAATAAGATGTTATTGTCAGTTATGTAGGATGTATTTTGATCGACAATAGCCAATGTTATTGTAGTAGGGCCCTAAGATGATTAGCTTTGGGGTACACATTTGCGAGCTTGGACAATAGAGACAGGCTACATGTAGATTTATCACGGTCTGGATTAAATACGATGTTTCTCTTAGATTTATAACCAGCCGCTTGACATGTAAAAGACTAATTACTGTAAGACAAAAGAAACCCTTTTTACCTTTATTCAAATGGTAATGGCGTGCAAAATTATATTTATGAAATAATAACAAGAAAATAATAACACGGTAAAATGCTGTGGAGAAATTCTTGAAAATATTAAATTTTGATGGTACGCGTAATAAGTTTAGTATTATCGTCTATAAGTTTATGATTCCATTCGATGTGAACTTTCATTAACATAGGTACACTGCAAGTAACCGCAAGAAAATATTTATGGTTCCGTAGCCAAAATGGCAAAAATGGAACGCTTATTCGTCATGTCAGTCCATCTGTCACAGCCGATTGACTCAGAAACAATAAATTAACTACTTACTTATTATACCTACTATAGGTATAGTAATGAAATCTTGATAAGGATATGTGTTTTATGAACCGGTACAAAATTATGATACTAAATAGTAAAAAACAAATTGGTGGTGGGCCCTCCATAGACAAACGTTTTTTTTTTCGATGTACAATGTGTAAGCGTATGGGATGTTAATGGAAAGGTTTTAAAGTGATGTTTTTTCAGACATTTTTATTTAAGGGAACCGTTTTTCGAGTTATAGCTCTCAAAGGCGTAAAAAGTGTGTATTTCCCCCTCTATTTCTTAAACTATTGGATTTAGAATCTTAAACAAAATAGAGGTGATGCATAATAAAAAACTTTTTCATCTATTTTTTGTTAGATACGATTATTTAACTGTTATTTTTAAATTTGCTATTACGGAACCCTTTTTGCATGAGTTTGACTCGCACTTGGTATGTTTTTTAATACACAAAAGGCCCTTCAAAAAGCCTCAATTAGGCTGCAATATAAAAAATCTAGACATCTTTACTCTAAACATTACGAACAACGAAATCACTAACCGTGTTATCTATTTTACCTTGTCTCTGCGTTTACTATCGAGAGCTCAAATCGATTCCTGAAAGTCGCGTATTAAATAGACGTGCCCTCCCAAAAATCCCTATCAGACAGATTATGCATAGCCATTGCTTCGTATGTAGGCATCAGATTCGAAGCATTGTTATGCAAACTCCGTGGTTCGGTTTGCTAGCGTCAGTGTACAAGACAAAGCGCCACTGACGACCGACGTCGACGTCGCCCGCTATCAGGGATCCTGTGGACGCAACTGCTCGAATTTCGTTCTTGTTACGTCACTATGTCATCACTCGCCAATGGATGTTGTACAGACGTTTAACATGCCGGTAGCAGTTTTGATTTTGCTATGTCAACCGGATTGTTGATGGGATTTCGCGTTTTTATTTTGTCTTCCCCGAACTGACAGGTTGTGAGCTCACTTTTTGAATTTTTAATAGACGATACAGGGATATGGCACATTTTACCTTTCTTAGAATTATAACAATCAACAGTATTCATGTATGTACAAATTGCAATTCTGCCGTTGGTGTTATACTGTGGCCTACTTTGTAATGATTTGAAAACAGAATCAAAATTATAATACATAGTCCGTTAGTTTCTTTTTGTTATTTAATTGTTTTTATCATGAAGTTTTGAATTATTGCATTTATGTGTATTTATTTGTAGGGAATTGTAATATTGGTGAATATCATACCCATGCTCTATATCCCCATAGCGGAGTTCACGTGGAAAATCATTCTTGTCCTTAGCTAATTTACTATACAGGGTGGAAAGGGACGACGTTCCATCCCGCTACCGACCGAGTCTACCAACCACTACGATGAACTTTCAGTATGGGACGATCGATTCCATTTTGTTACGAAATATTTTCGTCATACAAACTATATTATACCAGATAACTTAGTATAGCATAAAGTATTATTTCTACTAAAGTGAAAGTAAAAGTACCCGACGCTATACCAATACTCGTCATCATAGCTTGTGTTGCCATCGATAAGATAAAATCAACTATTAGGGCATTTAAACAATGATAAATGTATGTGCCTTTAATACTTCATATCCCAACTTTGAAATAATTAACTTATATCTAAATTATTTGCATAATTTTAAGACAGGCTGATATTTATTAAGACTAAGTGTTAACATTCTCAATGTCCCAATAATTATGTGTCATTCAAACTTGTATTGGGACTGCCAGCAAAAGCATTTGACACTGACTCGAACAATGGAGTTGATTAAGAAAATTTGCTATTTTGAGAAATTTTGATATCGACACAACTATGTAACAACTTACTAACTCCTCTCCCAAAACATATAACAATACTTTATGTAGATTTTTGTTACATATCATGTTTAAATGTTTTTGTTACATGGTGATTCCATTAAATCTTTTTATAATAGGTACATTTGTATAAATACATTTTAGTTACACAATTTATTATGACTTTTGATATAACTGTATTATATCATATTTGTTGTATAATGAAGTGATATACTGTTAAAATTAAAGCTGTGAATCGGAAGACCATTTTACATCCATATTTATCAATTATAGTACTTAAGACTGTTAGATAAATCAGAAAGAAGGATCGCTCAGATATAACGAAATGTTGCGCGTCCGGAGCTAACAAATACATTTTATGACCTTTTCCGGGATCGGCGGGCTGCTCCTCACGATCGTGACTTACATCTGAACCCTATCCTCAAAATGAGTATCGGAAATTTACATCAGCCCGTAATCCCGCACCGACTGAGCCTTTATTGTAAACGGCGTAATTTGAATTTCGTCTTTGATATTTAAATGAACCTCTACTTGAGACACTGCCTTAGTTATTTGAGTTTTTGTAAAGCAATCAAGTTTGTTTATAAGAGTTCGTGTAATTGTAAATCTGGTTCTGTGAACTTAATTAATGCATAAAATCACTTGCCACTCCTTTGATGAGACAGGCCCGTTTAAACTGAACGGAATAAATAATGGTGAACCGTCTCTACCAATTAATTTTACGACTTCTTATTAATGCTAAGTATTTAACGATAAGTTGTGTTCTAAATTAGATATTTTACAGCAGTTACTTATACAGAGTTTTACACCACCCACAGAAAACCTTGAATGGGGTGATTAAGTAGGCTATAACGGTTCAACGACTTTACTATGGGGTAAATCAGGAAATCAAAAAAAAAATGTCTTTATCATACATTGTGACCGATCGATAACGACATTTTGTATAAAAGAGCCAAGTTTTTTTTTTGAGATTTTAGGGCTAGCTCCATAGTAAAAGTTGTTCAGTACAACTTACCAAATCACCCCGTTCAAGGTGTTCAGTGGATGGTGTAACACGTTGTATAGCTGTTATATTTTTATCATCATTTAAAATTTACTCGATTTTTCAGTTTAAACAAATCTGGAAAGAAAGTTATCTACATTTTACGCATTCTAGAAATATTCTTACGTTTCACAATCCCAAATAAGTATGAAATATCTCTGTGTGATTTGCAAAAATCATGTAGTTCATTGATTGTCGTAGAGTTTTATAATTTTTGTCTATATTCTGCAATCATAAATACGATAAGCAATAAGTCACGTGACTTTAATAATGTATGGAAATTATCACGTGACTTTTCGTCAAAATCTGTAATTCTCATACATTTAATACTTATCGCTTATCGTAAACGATTGCAGAATGGCATCTTGGCTAGGACTGCTGTACAGTGGCGTTCAGAAATGCATGGACGATTTATGAATGAAGTCATCACCGTACAATGTGCATTGCAATGTCACCATTACGGTTTTGATGACAAGATCGAATAATATCACGTCACGTCAGTGGCAGTAGGCAAAGAATGGTGGGCCATTTCTTTCGCTGACTGTAAGTATATGGGCTTAGTGGTATACTAAGTTTACTGCTGAATAAGAAGCTTTCTTAGTACAAGGAGACTTGATGCCACCTTTTATAGAATCCCTGTTATTTGGAGCCATAACACACAAAGCGCCTGATTTTGATGGTGATAACCGAAGGCACATTCGAAATTTGAATACTCACATTTATTAATTACTGATATGATACGAACATTCTATAGTTAACCTAAGTGTTAAGTAACCTGCGAAATCTAGCGCCTCTAGATCTTGAGTTAGGGGCCCAGTTCTGAGCAGAAATATACTACTTGTATATATCGTCGGTTGGCAACCAAAACTCACTAAGTAACAAATATCTACTTGAATCGATGCAGCTAGAACTCCGAATGAATATTGTTCTTTGCTACGTATGGTCTGCTCTCCTGTACGGGGCGGAGACATTGACACTAACACAGGCCAGTATGAAAAAACTGGAGGCTTTCGAAATGTGGGTCTACCGCAGATTGCATAAGATATCATGGACCGACCGAATAAGTAATGCCAGAGTACTGGAGTTAATGGAGAAGAAATTGGAATTAGTTAACAACATCAAGAAAAACAAACTTCAGTATTTCGGGCATATCATGCGGGGCCCCAAGTACGAGATCCTCCGGCTAATACTTCGAGGGAAGATTCGTGGGGGTAGGAGCGCCGGTCCAAGAAGGCACTCTTGGTTGAGAAATCTTCGTGACTGGCTCAGTTCTAGCACTCGTGGATTATTTCGTAATGAAGTCAACAAAGTTAAAATAGCCATGATGTTGTCCAACCTTCGTTAGAAGAGGAACCAGAAGAAGAAGAATCTACTTGAAGTAAAACTCGTATCTCAGTTCTGATTCAATACTCACATACGAGGTTGCTAAGAGTAGTGACAGTTTTTATAGTGAGTTTTGCTTGTCAGCAGACGATGTGTTAAATTAATTGCGTCTCAATAAATTAATCCAAATATGACTATTTGGAGTTTGGAACTAGGATAAATAGCTACAAAAAGAATGGCTACTTACTAATAAAACGTTGACGGCGTCAGAAAGTCTGTAGTGGAAGTCCCAAGTCCAGGGGGATACCATTATCTCTTGTGATTCAGTTTAGCCTGCTGGTCAGTTTTAGGGTTCCGTAACCAAAATGGCAAAAACGGAACCCTTAATTTTGAGATATTCTATGTAACTGACACATCGTGATTCAGATTAGACATTACATTAGTTGATCGTGGTAGACCCCCTGATTGTCGTCTCTTTGTGTATTTATTTAAAAAAAATGTTCCTCAGTTTGGTTCTCCTATCTATTTATATGTATATTATATTCTCGCTCAGTAGTTCCACAATCGCAAGGCCTAATTTAGCTTACGCCGAGACTAGTTTGGTTTGTGTAAGAATGTCGTGATATTTTACGTTCATTTATGAAACATCTATTATTGATACAAACCTAAAATGTTTCACAGCAGCACCATCTATGGCAGTACATACGAACCCTTGAGTGAATAAAATAGTTCACAAGACGTCCGCAATTTCGTACTACAAATTTAAGATTTTGATTATTGATTGATTTTGAGATTTTCAGAATCGTATAAGTATATAAAGAAAAAGTAAAATATATGCGACCTTTTTTTATACGGTTAACCTATCTGACCGACCAGCCAGTTACTATTTTTGGTGGTATTTTTTTCTTCTCGTTTCTTAATCCATAAACGTTAATATATAAACTCTTACATAGATCTGAGTATTATCACCATTCTCGTTATACTGTGTTATAATCTCGTACAATTAAGGGCATCAGTATCTATAGATACACTTTTTCATCTTACCTCATGGATAGTACTGTACAGGTTAATGTTGTTAATCAAAACTTATAGCTTGGAATAACAAATCAAATTACTTTTTCAATGGTCGAAGAGGCCTCCGGATTGCGTGTTCGATGCCCTTCCGTGTTCTAAAGTTTTCAGTCGAACCGTCTCTGTCCTGAGATCGAATCGATATCGAATCACGAATGTTGCAACACGAATAAATGTAATATGTATGTGATTTTGAAGGAAACGATGGGTGTGTCCATATTCATGAGTTTCTTACCAGAATGCAGGCATTTATAAAAATGATATCGATACCTTTAGGCTCAAAGGGCGTAAACGCCAAATTGCTACTTTTCAGGAGAAGCAAAAAAACAAAAATATTTTTGAAAAAAAATCATAACTTCGTTGTTTTTTGGCAGAATAACTTAAATTTAGGCCCACGTACTAGACTTTTTAAGATAAACATTTTGAATATCAATCATTAATGATAAATCAATAAATGAAGAAAAAGGATGTGTTATACTCCCTTAACTTTTTGAAATAATGGCGTTTACGCCCTTAAACTTCACATAATATGCAAAGAATGTAGGGAGTATTGGTTACTAAACGTTTGAGTTTTGGTCTAAATGGGGCGTATAACACAATTACCACAGTTATAATCGGCCTTATAAACTCATTCATGACATAGGCAATGCTCTGAATGGGTGTATAATACACCGTGGGATTAAAAAATACTCACAATCGATTACAAGGTTACTGCTTTTATTTAAAAAAATGTCTACAATGATTATGCTGTTGCTGTTAAATGTTTATATTTTTCTTTTATGTCTAGGGATAAAAATATAACAGTGCGTACTGTAAATTAAAAATGTCGACTGAAATTGAACGTAAATTTATACACAATGTCACCCATTTTTATCACATTATCTGTCAATACTTTTTTTTCGCACTTGCAACATACGCCAGTATACAGGATACATAGATTTAGAATGATGGTCATTCGGTTTTATACTGTAGGTTTACTAACACAATAATTAACTGTTCATTCTTACTTTATAATTCGACTAATACCGCAGTTACCCGCGGCTTTGGCCGCGTTCTAATATCTATTCACTGCGTATTAATGTTTTCCCGCGATTATCTCGCGTTTGCCTTAACCGATTTAAGTGTGGTGGATGGTGCATTTACCCGCGGTTCGGCCGCGTTCTATCAATTTTTATCACGGTCTTTTTTAGAGCACCCCTACACCCTCAAAGAAATAATAAAATTATATTGATATTTTTCGAATTTTACCCCATCACACCATAACCGTGTACATAGTATTTAACGTCTGCCGCAAATTTTAAAATCGTTATTGTTTTTGTGATCTACGTCCCGATAAACCATAGAAACGATACCCAACTTGATTTTTTCACTTCATCACCCTTTTTACCTTTTTCAGGGGTTAAAGTTTCAAAAAATTCGCAACATATCTTTATTACTTTGAAGAATACTCCTACGAAGTTTCGGACAAAATAGTCCAACTAATCTTGTTTTGCCATACAAACTTTGGATCCCCAATGCACCCTCTAGGGAGTGAATTTCGACTTAATCATTTTTAGAGCACCCCTAATTCCTCAAAGAAACCTACGCACTAAATTTGGAATCTCTAGAACCAGAAATGAACATAAATAATAAAACTGTATTATTTTTTTCGAATTTTACCCCATCACACCATAACCGTGTGCATAGTATTTCACGTCCGCCGCGTTAAAATTTTAAAATCGTGATTATTTTCGTGATCTACGACTCGATAAACTATAAAAACGATACCCGTCTTGATATTTTCACTTCGTCATCCTTTTTACCTTTTTCAGCGGTTGAATTTTCAAAAAACCTTAAACATACCTTTACTCAATTACTTTAAAGAATACTCTTGCGAAGTTTCGGATAAAATAGTTCAACTAATCTTATTTCGCCATACAAACGTTGGACCCCCATTTCAACCCCTTAGAAGGTGAATTTTGAAAAATCCTTTCTTAGTGCTCGTCTACACTATAAAAGGAACCTACGTGCCAAATTTGGAGTCTCTAGGACCAGGAGTTTAGGCTGTGCGTGCAACTTTGGCAGGGAGCTTCTTCTTTTATACATATAAGATAATGACAATGAATCATTAACTATCGTACTTATAGGTAAACAGTACGTAAGCAGTTTTGCAATAATAAAATATTTTAAAATAAAAATTAAACCGCCTTCAAAAATTCGCCCGAACTAAAAAGTAAAAAATAACTTTAGTTCCTACCTCTTAGGATTTCCTACCCAAACCTTTAAACCTTTTACCCTATTTATTGAAATAAAATAGTATGGCTAGGTATCCTACAGATTTCTTAGAAGTCGGTGCCAAGCCAAATACGCTCATAGGTATATATTAGATAGAGCTTTGTATCTTACTGTCACTCCGATTATGCTTTTATCAACAGAATGGTCTTCCCTCAGTCATTTTGATGAAAGCATAACCGGAGTGACAGTAAGTTACAAAGCTCTACCAAATACATATACTCGCGAAGTGAACATATTTTTCTTGGCACCGACTTCTAAGAAATCTGTAGGATACCTAGCCATACTATTTTATTTCAATAAATAGGGTAAAAGGTTTAAAGGTTTGGGTAGGAAATCCTAAGAGGTAGGAACTAAAGTTATTTTTTACTTTTTAGTTCGGGCGAATTTTTGAAGGCGGTTTAATTTTTATTTTAAAATATTTTATTTTTTGCTTTTTAGTAGTTTAATTTATATAAAATCGTTATTTAGTATGCTCTAACTACTTGTAATTAGAATGTACTGCACTGTAGTAGGCCAGAAAACCTGAACTGGCTAACTTACCTACCTATAGGAATATACAACCAACTGTCTGTGCGATATTCAAAGAATTATCCCATTATCAAGGAGTTATAAATTGTATCATCAGCAGGTATGAGTCATTTCAAAGATTATAGGCCTTAGCATGCTTATTATTATTTAAAGAATCACTAACCGCTAACCAACATGTCATAACTACTAAGCAAACACTTGAATAGATCTCGAAAATGAATGACAGTTGTTAAATTCAAACAATTATCCTCCAACTCCTAATCGTTAAGGAGTTATACCTTTCATCATCAGCTCACCAACATGAGACTATGACCACCTAAAGGCAAATACTCGAATAGCTTCCAAAATACATGAAATATGATATATTTAAAGAATTATCCCCCAACTCCTAATCTCTAAAGAGTTGTACCTTCCATCATCAGCTCATCAACATGAAAGGATGACCACCTAAAGGCAAATACTCAAATAGCTTCCAAAATACAAGAAATATGTTATATTTAAAGAATTATCCCCCAACTCCTAATTGCTAAGGAGTTGTACCTTCCATCATCAGATCACCAACTTAAGACGTTCATGACTAGACGCAAATACTTCATTAGTCTTCGAAAATAAATGAAAAATGGCATGTGTGCCTACAACATTTGAAGAGTTCCCTCGATTTCTCCAGGATCCCATCATCAGATCGGGATTTGGTGACAATGGGACCAACTAGAAGGTATACCCTTTCAAACAAAAAAAGAATTTTTCAAATCGGTCCACGCGTCTTCGAGTAATCGGGGAACATACATAAAAAAAAAAAAAAAGATTTCGACGAATTGTTAACCTCCTCCTTTTTGAAGTCGGTTAAAAATAACTTGGCGAGTCTAAAAGCCATAATTTGTATATTTCTTAGGGCGTATAAGTCAAAAAGTTTTGTTATCATAGGGCGTAAGAGGCAAAACATTACACAATTCCGAGACGTACACACAGATCTTATTAGTAACCTGTTAAAGTACTAATGCAATATGCCTTAAAATAAACAGATACCATCATAGAAATAAACATCTTTAACCGATTTACAGTACCGGACTGATTCCATAAGAGCTCCGAAAACAGAGTTTTGGTCGGAGCTATAAAAAAACCTATCCTATGACATTAACATTGATTGACATATTTTACATTAATTTTTCACATTAACTGTACACTTTCATTTCAATGAGTACCAATCGCGGTAATCGAAGATTATCACATGTCATTACGTACTTAACAATATTGTGAAAAAAGACTTACTTATTATTTCGTAAGAGTTAATAACCAATAATTCATCCAATCTAAACGATAGAATCTGTACTAACATCTACATAGTATTATTATTAGCTACCGTTTAGACAACTAATTATCGCTGACAATATGTATAGGTAGGTATTGTTACATAAAAGTGGGTAATGAGTATATTAAAATACCTATTTTATAAACGCACCATCCCGGATCCCATCCATATAAAGAAACACCTTATTATAATATACTAAAAATAGGTAAGTCTAATGCAAACTTATCAATATACCTTAGAGAAACAAACGACGACGGGCAGCTAACATCAACTCGCATCTTTTTGTCGCATGAATACTATCTCGCTTGCACATAGGGCTATCAGCGAGGCGCAGCATGCCTTACTACGTTAGGGCTTATGAGTAATTTTAAAATTTGCAATGCATGGATACGGGCGTATGAACCTAATTTAGCCTACTAGAGTCATACTACCTAAATTAAGTAGCATAATTTCTACGTCGTATGAGCTTGTTTAGTTTTGTAAGATAAACATTTTATAACAACTTGGTTATAAGACCTCTTTGTTTTTTTTATTACCGAACTTATCACCTAAATAAACAAAAAATTGTGTAAATATATCAAATACGCCTCTTGCTTTTAAAAAATCTCCTAGAAATACGTGGGTCGTATATGCCCTAAATTGTCGAATTTCGTAGTTTTAACTACACATATCGATAGAGAAAAAAAAACTGAACTAAACTGCATTAAAAACTCGTTTTGGCCAAAATGGCGTTTACGCCCTTTGAGCCTAAAGGTATCGATATACATACATATTATCAAACCGCGATTAGAAAGGAATTTGTTTGTTTCAAAATGTTTTTGAAAGTACTGTTGACACAACAGTGTACAAGCAATCTGGGACATATTCATAGTTATAGTCATATATTTATAGTTTAAGTAGGTACAGAGACTTACAGATTATAGATTAATTAATCACTCACTAAATCTATAACCAACTCTTTTCTTGGTAAATGTTATGTCATTTGTTGTGTCAACAGTACTTTCGAATCCCCTTCTGATTCTTTTTTGATAATACATGCATTATTAGCAATCGCATCCAAGTACACAAGTAACTAAAGGTACAAATAAATTGATTTCCTATTTACTTCAAGGTTGGAAAACGTGGAGACCTGTCATTATCGATTCATAATTGAGTATTTCTTTTTATTTGATCGTTTTCATAATGTATGCTCAATGCTCAGTTTAGGAAGAAAATTAACGTAAGTACACGCTAAGCATTTCTTATTTAAATGTTGTGTTTATTGACAAATTATTCTCAGGGGGATTACCATGACGTACTAATGCGGTTCAGTTTAGGTCGAGAGAAAGGGACAAGGCTAAAGGAGTCGTATATCACTGTCCCTTTCCCTGAACCTAAACTGAATCGATTAGTACGTCCCCCCCAGGACTCGAATGAGCATATTTTTCTCCGTCCTAGATTTCAACAAAATGCCGGTAACGCACAGTCTAAGCAATTAATAATTGAAGCAAAAAAAGATTATATAATGATTAGTGACAAGAAACAAACATAAACTTCGTTTTTGAATCGATTCAAAATAGAGCACAGTTATAATATTTATGTATGACTTCATACATGCATTGTCTGTTACACTTTAAATATTATATTTATAATTACTTCATTTATTGTTTAATAACTGCGAGATATTTGCAGATTATAACTACAATTTATGGCATGCGATGATATGCATATAAACTAACATCAAACTCCACTAAGCCAATTTTAATGATGTAACGAATAGAACGGTTAATTACAAAACTGTCCACAAAGTCACGGTAATGAGACAATAATAAACGTGATTAATAAGCGGTCAATCGTGTCTCTTTAATTAGTGGACCACGTAATTTACTAAAACCATGCACTAAACGCGTCAAACCAACTATTGACGCGGCGAAACGCATCATTACCTTGCCGCTTTGCTTTGGGTGTGTTTGGGAGTTTTTTGTACTCACTGTAACTGTTTTTATTGTGATTTGTTATTTCCAAACAGTTAAAGCAGTTTTAACTAAGTTAACTATAGATGAAAAACGTATACAAATTGACCATATTTTTCATTCATACCATTGCGCTATCGTCATACATACCTACTCTGTGTGAAATAATCACGGAATGGATTATTCAAAGTGCTCGTGATTCAGAGTAAAAATACCATAAACATTTCCTAACTTTTTAGATGTCCACCAATCACTGATATATTTTATCCACTGCAGGTTCTAATTCAAAGAACGACGATAGTCCACAGAACAATATAGATCTTCAGTGTGTTAATATCATGCACGCTTTTACGAAAATTGTTGGTAAGACTTATTACTAGCAATAGTTTGCAAGTAAGTATTAGCAAGAGTATAAACAAAAAAAACCTTTTCATCACACTTGCTGTCTAAGCGCGCCATTGCTTGCGCGCGTAGCGGAAGTAATAGAAAAGTGAAATTCCCTAGGGAGTAATAGAAATGTCAGTAAGTCATTTAATAATATTATGTCTTAAAACTTATTTTTTGGTTGGCAAGTGTGATGAAAAACATCGTATGCATCACGGTCGGTAAGCGGAATACTAACTCGAGTCATAAAAGCCCTCCGCCTAACGGCGTCGGGCTTCTAACACTCTCGTTAGTATTTCCGTACTTACCTCCCTTGATGCATAATGTATTATTACAATTAATTTAAGTTTCTTGTAACGGTCAATGCATGTACTGCTTGGTTGTCAAAGGCTACCTACGAACTATCGCGAGTTGTTATTGTTAAGTTAGTTAACTATTAATTTTGAAGTACATTGTTCCTTACTCAACTTTTCTTAGGAATAGTTATTAATTCCAGTTGAATAATTCTAAATACTGACTTTTTGATAAAATGTTTCTGTGTTATATTACGGATCTTCATCCCATTGCTCGGTTTCAATACAAGCCTAGATGATGGCAACACACTGTATACGCGTGTGCGTTAAGTTTAAATTCAGTTTTGACGTGGATATTGTCTGAGTGAAAATTTTCGTATTTGACGTGGGGTCGTGAAAAAGTTAAATATGTGTTGTGGGAGGAACGAAAAGACACGCGTATTACATATTTTTTATAAAATAGGTTTCGTAATTAAATCACAAGTCATGATCATATTATAATATTATAAGCAAGCTTATTTTGCTAAGAAAAGCAAAGTTATTCTCGATTTTTTTTATCATTACTTTTAAAACCAACTACAAGAATCTTGTGTACTTTATGTATCTTATTTTTGCAATGCACCTATTATGTAACTACATACTTATTTTTTGGACTACCAATTTTACTTATTAGGTCGAACGCAATGTCCGTTTCTGAAAATTGCGGCATCAATTTAGAAACATTAGATTTGCTTTCATTTCTCCATTTGTTTCCATACTTATGGACGAGGTGTACGCGTGATCCAAAAACCATTCCTCGTGTAATAGTCACCCAAAGCAAATCGCTTACCTTAAGATAGCTAGCGCACGTCACTATAAAAGCAGTCGTGGCGCAACCCACCCGCTATTGTAAACAATCGCCGCTAAATCGTGTTATGATAGCCATCAGCCATTAACACCTCGCCGCGATGTTATCACTGCAGTGACATCACCATACGTGTCACTGCCGGTTCGCGCTTCACGTAATTGCGGAACAAATTGGATTTAGTTTAAAACGATAGGTTTTATGCTACGTATGTTTTAAGTATTCGTACTTTCAAATTCGCATAAGGTGGTTCGAATTTTGTAAAATAAGTCTTTTTAAGTTAAAAACTACGTTCAGTATTACTATGTATAATGCGTCAGTAGTATATCATCCGTGTGCTAGTAAAATACGAAAAAAAATAAAACAAACCTAAAAACTTGTATTACTTAATAATTTCGCAGTTTTAGAAAACCATTTTGACCTTATTACCAACCTTAAGTTTACATAATTTTTTTGTTAAAATTATTGATATTCATTAACGTACAAATAAATCTACAAATGTGTTTCCCGATATGTGTCGAAGACAAAAGATGCTATTGAGAAAGCCATATTTGTTTGTTGTTTTGTTTTGTTGTTGTTTTTTTCTTTTTCTCCTGGCACACGGAAAATTTACTATAAAATTTTTTTGCTTAGGAAATAACTACTTGAAAATAGATAAATATGCACGTTATATGTAGAAAAACGATATATTCTCTAACTATATGTCTATGTGAATTATTATATTTCATACGTTTTTTCAGGAAATTTCATCATCTTAATTTTAAGTATTTGACAAGCATTTTTATTCAGTCTGCAAGAGGACCAAAGTCACCGACACCGCTCTCAGAATTGCCAGACTTGAGTGTCAGTGGCCCGGACACATTGCCAGAAGATCGGATGGCCGATGGAGCCAGAAATTGCTGGACTGGCGACCACGTACCGGAAGACGCAGTGTGGGCAGACCTCCCACAAGATGGTCCGAGGACCTGGTCAAGGTTGCGGGAACCCGTTTTAGGCAAGCAGCACAGAACCGGTCATATCATTTACATTTTTTTATTTAATTTTAAAATATGGGTGATCATTGGGGGAGGCTTATGTCCAGCAGTGGACGTCTTTCGGCTGAAATGACATTGCTAATTAATGATTTTATTGTGTACCAGCCGGATCGTAGCAATTACATCGTCATAAACTCTTTTCTTCGCAAATAACAGGATTCCTACGTAAACCATATGGATACTACAATGACATAAATTTTACATTTCATCAAAAACCATTTCACAAGAATCATCTTAACATGTGCACTGCACTTTAGAAATGAATTCCCTTGGACTTGTTGCACTTTTTACGACTTTACTAATAAACTTGACATAAAGTTACACCTAACTTTGACGTTATGTTTACTACTTTTACACTTTAAGGTGCACTTGCAAGCACAGGTATGCCGTTAAAGTTTGTTATTAATTTATAACCGGAAAATGCTGAAAACATACTTTTCTTAAATGCCGTTTTCGCTGAAGACGCCGTGTTAATCTCAAGGGTTTTAGACCTTGTCGCGCCGGTTGAAAAGTCAGCAGAATTAAATCAAGGGCCAAAAATTCGAGTTTATAATCTTTCCCTATAATTAAATTGACATTGACAGTCAATATTTTGGTTTAAAAGCGGTGGTTCTAAGCAGCAATAATTATAACTCGAGTGAAAATGCAAGCACGACAATGTGTCGACAAGGCGTCGTGTTAACACGTTAGCGTGCATTCTTTCGCAGCGTTCATTAGCATAACAAGTAGTTTCGTTAATCAAATGTACGAAATTAATAGTGGAGTTTAGCGCCGGCATTCCGCCCTGCGATCACACAGCTATTACAAATTGCCAGCAATTACCTGCCCCTCACCTTTTGCATGCATGGCCGGATTTTTTGCCAGCACGGAACATAACTATAATAGTTTACACTCGGTACACGTGTAGTCGTTACTGAATATTTGTTTGTTTTTGAACAATTTAATTTGACGGAACGAGGGATCGGTTTATGCAACCTTATGACCGTTTCACTTATTATATTTAATCATAATTATATTATTCGCTCACACTAATCATGTGGCTTTCAAATATGTAGGACTGTACGAGTAGGAACTTTTTTTAATTTTAAGTATTTTATTTATGTACTGACAAAAATTACCAGTTAAAACTTATTATTATGAAACAAAACGCTTAATTTATTTTGCTCAAGCTAAATAATAATTGCAATACAATGAATATCTGAAGCTTCATTAGCTCACAAAGGCAATTTTTTTTTATTTTATTTACTGTAATGTACAATAAGGACCACTCGTCATCAAATTATAATATTCTGTTACACAAATGGATTGGACTTTATCGAAATCCAACACTACACCAACTTCAAGGAGCATGCTTACATCTCCCCTGCTTCGGTATGTAGATCCGCAAATATTCATTTTTACTCACTCAAAGGCGTATAAAGCTCTCCATTCCTCATCCTTTGAATGATGTTATCGCGATTTCCCAAATGTTTCGCTCTTTTTGATCTAAATTCTTTATATTTGCTTCGCGTTTTGCCTTTTCCTACCACACATAGCGATTCTTTTGTGGCACGATAAGACTTAATAAAACTTGAATCTTATTCGTAGCTGCACTAAAAATAGCATGGGGTTTGTTGTTGGTCGACTGTCTGACGCCCAATCAATACCCGGCGGTTACATAATCATGTCAACCTCATACTTACTCGTTAAGGACTAGACATGCTAAAAATACAAATTAAACGATTCACCGGGCTCTGTCACGACTTTGCAACGGCATAAAATATAATTACATTTTTCATAGCTCGGGGGGCTACCACGATCTATTAATGTTATTAAATTTAGGACCTAATCTGAATTTTAGTTATAATTTCTAATAATAATATAATGTCTGGACAAATATCCATCGAACTCCCCATCGGCACACAAACCTCTTCAAGGTTTTGCCAAAGATGGGTCTTGCCAAAATTATTGTAATTTATAAAACTTTTTTATTCAATTAATAAAAATAAAAAATTGCAATGTGTCAGATAAATATTCGTAAATGTCAAATACTGACAACCTAAACTGAATCGCGTTCATACAGTACTGTAAAGTTACGGTACTTGTAACGAAAATTGTTTCAAAAATCGCTTTTAAGAAGCACGGTTAAAGAAGTCTTATCCCAGGATGAAATAATTAAGATATTCATGCGATTATAAAGTGAATAAAAGTGACAAAAAAGAAAACTTTAATTAAGCGCTCCAGAATCATTATCAGATAACATTATTCATTAATTTTAAATGCTCGCGAAGCCTGGGCCGATGCCTGATAATTTTTGCAGAGTTTTTGGCGACAGGAAATGACGTAAAATTTATCTCCAAACCAGAGGAATTACTTTGTACCAACTTCGCACAGATATGGAAATCTTCGCTGGTTTATAACTTTCGAGAAAATTGTTTTATTTTTCGATTTGTTATTTTATTAACTTTGGTAGCTAATTTAGGAAATTTCTTTATTAGATGTTATTAAATTGTTGGGTCTTTTCGGGGATGAGGTATTGTTGTGAATTCATTAGTATAGGCTTAGAGCGTCAACAAATTGAGACAGCGCGATTATTTATGTAGGAGGGACGGTCGGTCATAAAACGAAAAGAATATAACGCATTCAAATATCAACGAAATTTTATCAACCTCCAAGCATCGGGTCCAATACGTTCGGGTCGTTTTTGGGATATTACAGACGAAGACTCGTCAGCTCTCCGGCGGAAAAGTCAATTCGACGCAGATTACGGGGCGACTGAGGAGATTCTTACTAAAACGCGAATGTTTGTAGACATTTCATTCTATATGAATAAAACAGATGCGGCAATTAAATGTATTTTATTATTTACATCTTAATGTATTGAAATACAATGGATTTTTTTGTAGTTTGCACATGAGAAAATGAATAGAAATTTGTTATATTAAATATGAAATAATTAAGTTGATAATACTTTGAATTGTTTAATCTAAATCCATCACTTTACATATTAAAATATTATCAAACCAGGGTACTCACGTATTTAAGCCGGTGATTGCTCGTTGCTGAGTTGCAGTACATGTCGGGCTTTGGCCGAGGGTGCTCCGGACGAGGACCATCTTAATGGGTCGAAACATGACGAACAATCATCGACTTAAATACGTGAGGGTTACTTCTTTACTCATGAGCAGGGTTCGGATATCTCGTAGCACGGTAAGACGTTAGAGAACTACGGAGCCGATTTTAATTTAACATAAAAGTCAACTCATACTCATACTCACATACTCATCCCAAAAGTTGATTATAAACGAAATAAATATAAATTATAAATATTAGATGTCATATACCAAAGAAAAACGACCAAGATCACCTATGTCCGAGGTGGGGATCGAACCCACGTACTCAGCTTTCGCGGCTGATGCCTGTACCCCTCGGCCACTCGGTCTTAGCAACCACCGGTCAAATTTCTCGGGTATATGCAATCCCTTACAAGGCTAGGCGCCTTTGACCATTCTCTAAGGGCAAGCACTAACTACATGCCTGCACCTCCTATTTAGAATACTTTACAGTTTTTCTAGAATAGCTAGAGAGAGATGGTGCTGCCATCTATTGAACATATTGCGAAAACACAAATCAAATTATTTATTAACTAAATATTTTGATTTGTACTTTTAATTTTTCCCCAGTAGTCACACTACTTAATACTATATAAATTATAAATATTAGATGTCATATACCAAAGAAAAACGACCAAGATCACCTATGTCCGAGGTGGGGATCGAACCCACGTACTCAGCTTTCGCGGCTGATGCCTGTACCCCTCGGCCACTCGGTCTTAGCAACCACCGGTCAAATTTCTCGGGTATATGCAATCCCTTACAAGGCTAGGCGCCTTTGACCATTCTCTAAGGGCAAGCACTAACTACATGCCTGCACCTCCTATTTAGAATACTTTACAGTTTTTCTAGAATAGCTAGAGAGAGATGGTACCACGGACCACGGTACCACGGAACGGAAAACCGACGAAACGGAGTTGCCATAGTCTTAGATAAACACCTTAAGGACCGAATAGTAAACATTGAAAGAAAATCAGACAGGCTCATGGTTGTAAAATTAGCTCTCTGTAACCAACCACCGCTAAATATTATCTCAGCATACGCCCCTCAGACGGGCTGCTCCCAAGAAGAAAAGACCTGTTTCTGGGATGAGTTCGATGACCTCTTAAGAGCAATTCCGGATGGAGAACAAAAGATAATAGGTGGAGATTTAAATGGTCACGTTGGGCAGAAAACCACTAACTATTCGAGCGTGCATGGTGGTTATGGCTTCGGACACGAAAATGAACAGGGTAGGGACATTATGGATCTGGCTACTAGACATAACTTGAAGTTGGTTAATACATTTTTCAAAAAGAAACACGAGCATCTAATAACATATAAAAGTGGGGGAAAAACATCACAAATAGATTACATATTGTCAGATAACAGGCTTATAAAACGGTTCAAAGATTGCAAAGTAATACCAGGCGAATCTTTAACATCACAGCATCGAATTTTGGTCGCAAAGTTTAAATTATTAAAGCCAATAAAAATAAAGTCAAAAAGCACACCAAAGATTAAATGGTGCCATCTTAACAGCTCAAAAGGTGAAAGTTTGGTAGAGTCGCTCAAACAATTCCTGGAAGCAGACTTAAAAGCGTCCCATAAAAGCAGTCAAGAAATGTGGTCAAAATTCGAACAAACGTGCATCCAAGGTGCAAAGAACTTACTCGGAGTGTCGAAAGGCATCATCCAGGGAAAAGACCCAACTTGGTGGAACGATAAAATCAAACAAGCTATTACATCTAAACGAGAACACTTTAAGCGATGGCAGTACACCCAATTGGAAGATGATCGCATGGTCTACAAAAGAAAGAAGAACGAAGTCAAGCAATTGGTAGCGCAAGAAAGAGCAGCTTCCAGGAAAGACTTCTATCAAAACCTTGAGCATGCTAAAGACTGCACAGATATTTTTAGGATAGCCAAACATAGACATACGAGTACATTAGATATCAGAGCAAATAAATATATCAAAAACAAATCCGGGCAGCTGCTTACATCAGATGAAACCATTAATACCAGGTGGAAAGAATACTTTGATGAGCTCTCCAACGAGGAATTCCCGAGCGAAAATCTACCCTACATCGAGCCTACTTGTGGACCTATACCAGAAATATCCGTGAACGAAGTGTCAGTAGCAATCCAGAAAATGAAAAACCGCAAGGCAGTACACTGTGGTCCCGCGCCCTAAGAAGGGCGGTCATAGGCATTTCGCGCAGTTAACAGCTGCATTAATGCATGCCAAAGCATGTAATTATGAAATATTATAGTAAATTATAGTTAAATAAACAAACTATAGTACTGTAACGATATTTTATTAGGTTTATAGAACTATAGTTTGTAACAGTAACAGTAATAGAGCACTTAAATTATATCGGTAAGAAAATAAAAATAAAGTAATAATTACAATTAGTATATTAAAACTAATTTAAACGAATTACCGTCCTGAATGATTATCTTATTACATTTTAAATAGTTCTACCTGTAATTAAATTAGTGTATACAATTAAAATATATAATCTACGTGTCTCCTAATGAACATCTCTTCTTATGACTTGTAATAATTTCATAACTAGTTACTACAAATTTACTACATACATGATTACTTGTATTCGCTATGCCCGGTACGGCCATTTCCCTATTTAAACAAACTAGTTAGTAGGATCAATATTTTTTACAACATCTTTTCGTGATTCTAGTATTCTGCATGTTGTATGGTCCAAAAATATTGTGATTCTATTTCGGCAGATGATTCCGTAACATAACTCACTGATGGATAACACAGCTTCTTAGCCTCCAACTTTTTTTGATAGAATGGTAACGCATTCGGAGACTTCTTATTAATCAATTCTTTCATCAAATTATACTGATGATTACTCAACTTTGTCTCATTTATAAAAGATAACACTTCATCCACAGAATTGATGTGGGATTGACTGGATTCACTAAGCAAAGAGTTTATCGTAGAATGATCTACTTTAGCTAGCTACGCTAATCTGCGCCGTTTGGACCGTTTGCTGCAGTCCATGAAATCCTTTCTAAAATTATGACCACTCGTTGAAGAACAATCACTACCCGGCAGGCACTCTGCTAGGCGCACGGTACTATTTACATTTTCATTCGATAGATTACAGACTTCAATGCTGTTCAGGCAATCACTGTATTTTTTAACAACGTTTTTAAATAACGAATAATAATATATTCTCTTGCATAAGTGAGAAATCTTCTCATGTAAGTTATCGGTATTGACATTTGCAACATCTGGCAGTAACTGTGATAGTGTTTGAAACACTTGACGAATTCCTTCAATGTCGCAATCGGTCTTCTTAACAGACAATCAAGTCTCAAAAATAAGAATTCTTATAAAAAACAGCTAAAATTTGTACCTAAAATAAATAAATAAACAGTTAAATAAAAATTAGTTTTTTCGTAGCATGTTCTACGCCTTTGAACGCAAGGCGTAGACCTATTCTATAGCCCACAATCGCAAGTCAACGCAAAATTTCTTAATTTATTCGTAAAATTGAGTTTTTAATAAACATTATCATATATCATTTATTACCGGCATCGGCCGGCATTGCAGTTAAAAGTTTCGATAAAAATCAGAAAACACTAAATAGTATTGCGACTTAACTGCCTTGGCGTAGCACCTCAATAGTAAATATATTATGTATTCGTAATTTAAAAATAACTACAAAACATATAATGCATACCTTCAACTTGAATATGCTTTGCAAAGCAAACGTGTAACAATATTTTTTTTGTGAAAAAACTCGTGTCGCGTATTACGCTAATGAGCTTCTTGATAACACTAGTAACAAGGACTTATCCGTTGTGTTCACTTCAGATGACCAAACATAAATGTTCTATAAAACTAGTTGCAATTATTTTTATACCATGACGTAATATGACTAATAGGTAAGTAATTAGGATAAAGATAATGATATTATTCAATCATCGTCATTGGACCTCTATGACCTACTACGGGACCACAGTGCAGTAGGGCCAGATGAAATTCCAGTTGAACTTTGGAAAATGCTTGGAGACAATGGTGTCACCTGGCTCACTAAACTCTTCAATGTCATCATCATTACTGGCAAGATACCAAGTTCATGGAGACGAAGCTACCTAACTCCTTTCTACAAAAATAAAGGTGATGTAGGTGAGTGCGGCAATTATAGAGGGATAAAACTCACCTCACATAGCCTCAAAATCTGGGAACGTATAATAAATCGCCGACTGCTAGAGCTTACTAGAGTAACAGAAAACCAGTTTGGCTTCACTCCAGGAATATCGACAACGGACGCCATACAAACCATCAGAATTATCATGGAGAAACATAGGGCAAATAAAGAGGATCTACACCTAACCTTCATCGACCTGGAGAAAGCTTTTGATAGGGTCCCACGAAAATTGGTGTGGCATGCAATTAGGGCACAAAATGTCCCCGAACCCTATGTAGAGCTCATTAAAGATATGTACCAGTGTGTCACTACGCAGGTTAGATCGCCAGCCGGATTTAGCAAGCCATTCCAAGTTGGGGTTGGTGTGCACCAGGGTTCTGCACTGAGTCCACTCCTCTTTAATCTGGTAATGGACTATCTCACAAGACACATACAGGATCCACTACCATGGTGTCTGCTCTATGCTGATGATATCCTCCTCACAGCTAAAACCGCACAAGAAATGCAGAGCGCGCTGAACAAATGGACAGAAGCCCTTGAACGAGCCGGATTGCGTGTAAGCAAAACTAAAACTGAGCACATGTATTGCAATTACGCTACCACCGCAAGTAATAATACCGTGATATCGATACACGGAGTCCCAGTTCCCAGTGTAACTAAATTTAGATATCTCGGGTCTCTTCTTACACCCGATGCTAACGCTGATGGCGATGTGGTCCACAGGGTGAATGCAGCGTGGCTGAAATGGAGAAGCCTCTCAGGTGTACTATGCGATGCCCTTTATGCCCATTAAGGTCAAAGGAAAAGTTTACAAGACCGCTGTTAGACCTGCACTGCTATATGGTTCTGAATGCTGGACCACGAAGCAAACTCATGAGCAACGCCTGCACGTTACGGAAATGAAGATGCTTCGATGGGCTGGAGGCGTAACCAGGGCTGACAGGATACGCAACGAGTATGTTCGTGGTAGCTTCAAAGTGGCTCCCATCACCGAAAAAATGCTGGAGCGCAGACTACGCTGGTACGGTCATGTTATGAGGAGAGATGACGACTATGCGGTCAAACTGGCTCTTCGTTTGCATGAAACCCCCCGAGGAAGGGGCAGACCCAAGGCTACGTGGTGGTCAAATATCAAAAAGGATTTGGAAGCCTCAGCACTTCAAAATATGACAACCCAGAACAGAAACGTCTGGCGCACCCGATCAAGGAGTCCCGACCCCAAGTAGATGGGACAAGGGAAGGACAAAGAAGAAAGAGCTAGAGAGAGATGGTGCTGCCATCTATTGAACATATTGTGAAAACACAAATCAAATTATTTATTAACTAAATATTTTGATTTGTACTTTTAATTTTTCCCCAGTAGTCACACTACTTAATACTATATAAATTATAAATATTAGATGTCATATACCAAAGAAAAACGACCAAGATCACCTATGTCCGAGGTGGGGATCGAACCCACGTACTCAGCTTTCGCGGCTGATGCCTGTACCCCTCGGCCACTCGTTCTTAGCAACCACCGGTCAAATTTCTCGGGTATATGCAATCCCTTACAAGGCTAGGCGCCTTTGACCATTCTCTAAGGGCAAGCACTAACTACATGCCTGCACCTCCTACATGCGGCATCAGCCGCGAAAGCTGAGTACGTGGGTTCGATCCCCACCTCGGACATAGGTGATCTTGGTCGTTTTTCTTTGGTATATGACATCTAATATTTATAATTTATATAGTATTAAGTAGTGTGACTACTGGGGAAAAATTAAAAGTACAAATCAAAATATTTAGTTAATAAATAATTTGATTTGTGTTTTCGCAATATGTTCGAAATAAATTTAATTAAACTATATTTTAAATGAAAAAAAGACTTCCACACAATGTTGTATATTACGTAAAAAAATACGCAAACAAAAATATGATTAACTAAGCTTCTAGTTTGTAATATGAGATTAGAGATTTCTTTATTATTACTCATAAAAACAATACAGTTCACTTAAATGAGCTTAAATATTAGGTTTTCTTAAAATTAAACATAATTATGTAGCATGATCGCTAGAGGCTTATAATTATAATATATTACTAGTAAGTATGTGTAACTTCAATTTGGTTTTAAATGCACTAAGAGACTCACAATCCCTTATATCATTTGGTAATTCATTGTACGTCCGTTCTATTCTTTCGAAGTATTAACTTGTTGGTATTTCTTAAACAGTGTTTGAATTTTCGTTGTTTAAAATGTATGTCTGAGTGTATTTTGCTTGTTAGGATCTTTTTTACAAAAATGCATGTCGAGTAGGTCTTAAATTAAATAGTTGTAATTTTTCATATAGTTGTCAAGTGTTCATTTTGTTATCATATTTATATCCATAGAACACGTAGATAAAATGAAATTAAAAGCATTTTTTGACTAATTATATACATGAGGATGAGTATGAGTATAAGTTGACTTATGTTAAAATCGACTCCGTGGTTCTCTAACGTCTTACCCGAACCGAGATATCCGAACCCTGCTCACGAGGGTTCGATAATATTTTAATATGTTTAGTCGCACGTTAGTTATAATTCCATCACTTTACATTTAGTTAACAGTTCAATATAGCTGATTTCAAAATAAGTTCCCATTTTATTGTTTTCAACAAAAACCTAAGTATTTTAATTATATCCATAGCAAACGGTCCATCAATATCCTATACCTCGCAGTTCACTAGGAAATATTACACGCGTATTCGTTATCGAGCATTGTGGCGGGCCCTCGGATACACACACCGAGTAAGAATGTGATAATAGTTGCCTGCGGTTCATTTTCTACACGCACTAAGGCTGTGATTACATGGTTTGGTATTTTTTGTCGCATATGAGTTGGATTTCATTGTTTTGAAACTTTTGAATATTGATAGCACGACTTAGTTTTCGGGGCTTTTTCCTCAACTAATTTGGGAAAACTATTTTTATGTTTTTTTTTTATAATTAAATTAATAATATTTCATCAAACGGTTCTGATTGAGGTATTTACAACATTAATAGAAAGTATTTAAATATGTTTTACTCGTGCCTTCTTTAAAACACAGGCTGTTACATTTTTATCTATTCCGTAACTGGAAATTAAACGTATATTAATTTCGAATACTTATTTTATGTCTAAATATTGACTACATGTGCATTCACATTATGGATATTGTCAATACTCTTAAGTTGATATACATTATTTTGCATTGTTTCATGTCTAATATTTGATTGATGCTTAGTAACCATTTACGTAATTATAACGCTGGTATCAAAATAACCTGACTACGTATTATATAGATTTGAAACGTACCTCCCTACAAAATAATCAGTGGTTACTGGTATAAGGTATAAAATTAAAATCAAACAAAACATTAAAACATTAAACCTGTGGAGCCACTTGCGCTACGAGCCAGGGTGAACGCGGCCTAAGCGTCCACTGAGTGGGCAGTGTAACTCCATGGGCGCGTTTCGCGACGATGTTCTATTACAAAAGGGAATTGGATCTTGATTCATTGGTTCGGAAAATCGGCAGCGTACCTTGATAATTTCATTTCTGTACAATTTGACCGCGTCCGTGGTCAGACGATTCTTGGGGCCCTCCGCGGACCCGAACACAATATAGGGACTCCCCTGCGGTACTCTCACACAATACTAAGCTTTTATTGCCTCCTTTTACAATCTCCTATTACCTCCAAGGCTCTGCTACGACTGGGAATTAGTTTTGTTACAGTTTTTTTATCTTTCCCTTTGAACGATTTTATATCGTTTGGACAGTTTTTTATATCATCGGTATACGTAACTACAGGAATGCAAAAAATGCTAACTACAAGTAATAATACTTTAAAAGTTAAGGGTTCCTTCGAAAGTGGTTTAGTGCCCTAAGAAAATCGTTCCTAACTCTATTAGTAATCCCTTTGTGAAGTTTGTTATTTTCAAACTTAACAAAAGGGGTAATTTACTGGGACCTACTACTGGTATCGATAATTACATTTTATAATATATTATAGTTGCCAAACAATGTATTTTATCGGCGAAGCATCGTACAATATCATACAAGTAATCACATTGCAGTTGTTCGCTATGAAATCTAAGTCGTTACGATGGCTGTAGGAGCAATGCAATAGCCAGTGGCGGTTTAGCATCAAAATATCACATTAGAGACCGTTATATCTACTCCGGGCGATTCGCATACATACTCATACCCGCTTTTACAGAGATCGTGTGCAAATAAACGGAGGTATTGTAAATACACTTGCTGGCAGCACAAATTGAAAAATTTGTAAAATTCATGAATATGAATAAGTGTTCCGTAGACGTAAATGGGACATCAATTATGCAAAATGTATTGCATTGATCGCCGCTGCCGCTGCGGTGCGGGTTCGGTGCTCTGCGACGGTCGATACTCATCATGTTCGTCAATCGCACACCCCGCGGCCGCGATTTTTATCAATATTTTACATTTACATTATCGATGTTTTGTGGATGCGATGATGTAAAGTTTGATGCTTAAATGTAAGTAAATTCAATAGGGAATGTTTTGAAATATTCATTCGGTATAATCGCAATTCAATTCGGTACTAACTACTATTAATATTTAATTAACATGCTAATTTATGACGATTATAATCGTATATGTAGCAAATAATCCAAGTGACGACTTCCTCGCACAACGCATCAGTATTGCGATACAGCGAGGAAATGCCGCCGGCATCCTCGGTACAATGCTACAAGGGTCGATCTTAAATATAGGTTAGGTTAAATAGATTAGTTAGATTTAATCAATGTATATAAATCGTCCAAGTAAAATTTAAAAGTTAATATATCAGCAGTATTATGTACGTACCTATTGTATTTCGTAATAATTAAGTAGATTATTTAATATGATTTTCGTCTTGTTCGTGTTCATCCTAAGATCAACTCGGTCGGAGGCTCTACTGAGGTTAACAAGCATTGTAGGTACTCAAATCTTCCAAGGTTTCAGCCAAAACTACTATATCACCAGCGAATCGAAGGTGAGTGAGGTACTAGCCGTTTATGTTGATACCCAACTTTCTCGAGTCCAGTCTTAAATACCTCTTACAGTAGGTACAACGGTAAACAACTTAAATTATACTAAATAACGTAAAGCTTGTTCACGAAATAAAGTAGCCATTGTAAAATCAGTTTCTACTGTTACGCAATAGTCCCATGTAGTTCTAACAGCCATGGGACTGTAAATTGATTCTTCTGTTTTATGTTTAACAATCCATTATTCAAAAGCATTCGCTGAAAAGTCGTCAAAATCAAAATAACTTCAGATAATGCTTAATGCTAAAGTTCAGGCCCAAAAAAGTGCCAACTTCCGAGACGATTTCAACAAGATTTGACTTGAAATAGTTAATAAAAATTGTAGACACGAGATTTACAGTTTATTATAGTATCGCTTTTGTAATTTAGTTCAGACCTTTTGGGAAACTAAGGAGTGATTTTTCAATCCCCAGTTACCAGTACCTGTCAAATAAATGTTAGCCCTGTCCTTTTTTACTGATGATTTTAGAAAAGGATGGTGATAATTTTAACTAACGGATAGGTTTATTTGGGGATTGAAAAATCAGCCCTAAATGATCCAAAATGGTAAAATAAGAAGAAACACTACTTATATCCAGAAGTTTAAATAAAAATCCATAATTATGGAGGAATTGACATAAATATCAATCACAGCGTCCGAGAAGATAAGCAAAGAGCCCTTCTTTGTAATAACACCCATACAAAGGTATAGTCTCATACAAAAAAAAAACAATTATACAGCAATGGCTACTTTATTTCGTGAACAAGCCTTATATACCTCCAAATTTAGTAAATAATGCACTAGGTAATTCAAATTTGTTATCATGAATAGTATGATGAGTAATATTTTATATTACATAACTTAAAAATACAATTTAGTTAACAAGGTATAATATCACCCGCGAAACCTGACATACAAACCCCACCTCGAACGTTGGTGAACTAGGGCTTTTTTCTTTGGTAGGTAAATGAAAACTTTATAATTCAAGGTTATTTATTCAATATTACTAATATTGAATTAGGAGGCATTATTCCATTATCTTATGTAAACTACAATTTGATACAAAACAAACGATATTATAAAAAGTATGGGTAGATAATCAAATAAACATATTATCTTAGACTTGGGTACATTGTAATTTGTTTTAACAAATGCAGGAAAACAAGAATTGCACCAAAAATACATGCACCTATTTGAAACCGCACTCCCTGCATCGACAGACTATAAATATAGTAAATATTATAATAACAGTACGTAAATCGTAGGTACTTCTTTGAAACTAACCACCATAATTTTTATATACCTATATCAAAAGGACATCTAATTCCGATAAGGGATTCTAGTAGTAGTAGTAAAACACTTTATTGCACAAAAACACAGAAAACAAATTAAACATTATGAATATTACACAGATTTGTACAAAGGCGTTCTTATCCCATTAAGGGATCTCTTCCAGTTAACCTTTGAGCAATTGAAGGAGAACTGGAGATGGTAGACATCCGTAAAGGACACGGCATCGTTTATGTCATTCATGTTCCAAGCTTATCTCAGTTTGGGGTTAGGTTTGTGTGTGTATGATGTATTTGAGTATGGCTAATATATTATATTTGAGTATGGTTTTATATGGTGTAGATTTTTTTTTCCAATTGGGACAGTAACATCTTGAGTGAAAGTCGAGGATTTAGAGTAATAACTTACGGAGCAATAAGATCATAGGGAGTGATAAATAAATACACAAATAATCCCCGCGCCGGGGTTCAAACCCGGTACCTCCAGCTTCGTAGGCAGGATCACTAATCACTACCAAATAGGCTACGGAGGCTCACAAATTAATAGTACCTAAATGCCAGCTTACGAGCTTCCAACAGTACATATTACGCTAATAAGTAGTTACCTACCATTGGCCGTGAACTGCCATGAAGTATAATCCTACTACTGCCAATGCCTCCCTATCTTGAGACAGTTGTCCTACTGTTTGCCCCCTGTGCCTTGCGGCTAAAAGTCCTGACGCAGCGTTCGGTGAGCGATGTCAACTCCAAATTACAGGGCATGGGAATTCCGAGCACTTGCGCCTGCACTTCTCCTTGCACTCAAAGCTTTGTGCTGTGGCCGGTTTTTACGCTTTACTTGCACGGTTCCGATAAGCAAAAAAAAGTTTTTCTAGTGCGACCGTAGAATTCAAAAAGACGGAGGGAGCATCGGTAATTGTTTAATTGCGCAATTTTTCGGTATTAAAGTATTGAAGGAAAAATTTAATGGTATTAATGTTACCTACAGACATGGCTCTTATTTTTAAACATCAGAGTGGCAATCATTATTAAGTACCTCAAATAACGTAAGAAATATAAGAATGTCGAATAAATATGATAAATTTGTTTTAATATTCGATTTATAATACGAGTGGTACTCGCAATTGTTTGTTCTTTACTACATTTGTATTTATTTTTAAATATCAAGTGATAACTTAAAATGTTGACAGGGTAACTAAAAATGTTTTTTAATTATGTTTTTTGTAGGTTACCGGTTAAATTGTCTACGGTACCTGTCATAAGACGTCAATATTGAATTTAACATAAGTATTCTTTTTAAAAAATACGACATAATTACATCTCCGAATTTGAAACATGAAATATTATTCCGTCTAGACGAGTTCTTAGGTAAGCTAATAGTCTAGCTTTCCTAAGAACTCGTCTAAGCTAGAGTCTAACCCCCTTATTCACAAACGTCCGCTAACTTAAAAAGCCGCTAATAATTGTTTGTCCCTTTTGCTCTTATGGACACATTGTTAAGACCGAAAGGGACAAACAATTATTAGCGGCTTGTTAAGTTGGCAGACGTTTATGAATAAGGGGGTAAATCCTTCCTTTTTAGTTGCTTGACCATTAATAACGTGTACAGTTATTGTACAGAAAGGAAACTAAATATTTTAATCTTATTATAATAATAAATTAATAATTAAAAACCGGAAATCTTTAATCTGAAAGCAATACCTAAGAAATTTTTATTCATCTATCCAAACTATTGCAGACTGTATATGAATAAATATAATACGAACTAGAAGAAACTGAAATTTGTCTTGATTTACATGAAGATTCATTTTTACTAAAAAAACAAACAACGAACACAAAACTTCGCATGATCTTATTTTTACGATCTGTTTTATAAGAATGTGCTATAAAAATCTAGTTCGTTGCTGAAGTGTCTAGTCTTCATAATTATATTTAAAATCACACAAATACTTCCATCAACTTTATTTCCACGTAACATAGTCGAGTATTCAGTGACAATGAAAATGTAATCAGCATTACAAAGTATAAAGAACTGAAGAGTTAAAACGTGAAAAGAAAATGTGCATCGGAATGAATTCTGCTACGCGGGTAGCTTTCACACGTATCCATTTCACAGTAGAAGATACAGCAGTAATGTAAAAAGTTGTCAAAATATTTATCTTATATTGAAAAAAAAATCTATTTAACAAAAGTAACATTTATATTCATAAAAAAAAATTACGTACTTAATAGTTTCAATAAATTGCAGTGAAATCTAAGGTGCATAGTTTTATTTTTAAGAAAATCATGTGAAATTGAATTACTGTGACGGCCAGTCCGATTGCCCAGCGTGGTGACTATGGGTATTTACCTCCTCTTGTTGGACATTTTTAAGAATTAACTTTTGAAATTTATAGATTAAACCTTATTAATATGATGGTAAGACTAACCGTTTTTCCGATAGTCTTAACGGCATCGGCATATATATAAGGCTCATTTCTAAAGTGTCAAAAGTTAATTCTTAGAAATTTACAACTATAATACGTCTATACGCATAGTTGATAGGAGAGGCCTACGTCCAGCAGTGGACTGAAATAGGCCGATAATGATGATGTAAAAAAAGTAGGTAAACTACTTGCTTGGTATCAGGGATCGGATACCGGTTTTTTCTCCATACAAAAGAACGGTTCGAATTCCGTTCTTTTTCGTTCTTCTGTATATTTTTTGTTAATGGAGTAATTCAAAAATACGATATTAATAAATACATAAAATGTTGAAAACTACATAAAAAGTGGAAAACATTTTAAAATATTTAGCTATTTCGAGGTTTTTCTAAAAAACTGGTTCCGATCCCTGCTTGGTATATCAGAAAATGTCATGCAGCGAAGGTTTATACACCCAGTTCGTTAAACTACGGCATAATTAGTCAGTATTTACGGGACCGCCACCCGGCGAGCTGTTACTTGAGAATGCAAAGTATGTAGGAGCGCTAACTATCTCACAAATTCTTAGACCACGTTGACACCCACCACGGCCCGCCATAGCTGGACAAATCAGGGACCGCGGATACCGGTATTTTCTTCATACAAAGAACGTTTTTCATTCCTTTTCGTTCTTATGTATATACATTCTATGTAAATTACATAATATATTATATAAATGGGTGAATCAACTTTTTTCTGTCTGTTATTACCATGGTTACGGTCGCCTAAGTCACGCAAGTGGTTTTATACATAATTATGATACTGAAACTATGCAAACATGCATTTTGCTGGTGTTAATAAAAGCTTTCCTTGATGGGCCATATACAAACATGGACTATGCATGTTTGCATGAATTAAGTAGCATAATTTTGCATAAACCAGCGTGACTCAGGCGACCGTAACCATGGCAATAACAGACAGAAAAAAGTTGATTCATCTAAATACTGAGTAAAGAGTATTAAATATTTAAATATTGGGCTATTATGAGGTTTTTCTAAAATACCGGTTCCGATCCTTGGGACAGATACAACTGACACCCGCATCTTATAATGCTCACTTGAAACGACGAAAGTTAATAGCAGTGGAGTTTTTTCATCATCAACTTAAACATAACATTAATTGTGGAAAATATACGTTGTTTTTTGCTAATTGTAATCCGATGTAAGATGCTCGACTTAAGTTGAAATATTTATTTATTGTGAACTTATACAGTGCAAAAAATACGTACTTATGTTACAAGTGCAATAAACCTACGCACACAACATAAATGCACTATAAAAAGACCTGGGGGGTTACCATGACGTACTAATGCTATTCTATACGGTTAGCACATGATTGGTGCGACAATATGTCGCTGCGAGATAGATTATCCGTCCCTCTTTTATTAATATAGTAAGTAAAAGACGGACGACCTATCTCGCAGCGACATACTGTCGCACCAATCATATGCTAAGCGTACAGTTTAGGTCGAGAGAAAGGGACAAGGCTATACGAGTCGTATATCTCTGTCCCTATCCCTGGACCTAAACTGACTCGCATTAGTACGTCATGGTAACCCCTGGGGGGTTTTAGGCTTATGATGGTGTTTAATTGATTGTCGTTGTTGCCGTCAGGTGGCGTATGATGGCCACGCGTTTGCCGTTTATCGTGCTATTCGTCACTTTCGCACTTGTATACTTATTAGAACCTGACGGCAATAACGACAAACGATTAAACACGGGACCATCATAAGCTTACAGGTTCTAACGAGTATGGAAGTTATGTATTTAGAACATACACAGAGCAAAAAATACGTAGTATACACAGATGTCATATATACCATAGATCAAGCAAACATATCTACTTAGCGTGTCAAATGAACTCAGTTAAATCTACTGAGTTGTCCGTCTTTAATCGCAGCTTTCGGGCGTCAAATTTTGTAAGTTGAAGTGAACAAAAACATTAATAATGCCTCCTTAAGTAACAGTAATTGCAACAACACAAAAAAAATATGAATACTCAAGGGCCTGAGACATATTTAAATTCATAGGCAAGTAACAACCTCAGTACAAAATCTGACACGCTCGGCCGCCATACAAATGAATAAACTTGTTTCTTCTATCCAAATCTAATTCTGTGGTAGTATATCTACGTACTTATGTTAAAGTACAATATACCAATGGCCATATGCACATAATTATGTGCACCATAAAAAGAACTATAGGTCACTATTCGTATACCATAAATGGTGGTAGGCAGCCACCGTAAGTAATGATGCGTACATCTCTGCTGCGATGCTGGTTGCATGCTGTGACAAAGGTTGCCACACTGTCACGATAGCCACTGCGAATTCACCGTCTAGGCATTTACTTGAAGATTGCACATTGCAAGCGCAAAATTTGTAATCTCACAAAAATGCACCTAGCGACGCGTGCATTCTACAAATGAAAGACCAGCACCCTTATAATTTCGCGTGCAAACAAACGATGAAAGCAATTTAGTCAGACGAAATGCGAGCATGGAGCTGAGTATGATATTTTAGGCTTGATGCAAGATGCCGCCAACTTTTTGACTGAATTAAATATGAACGTCCATTCTGGCTCATCCAATTAAATATTTTGTTAATTATTTGGACAAGGCAAAGTAAATTCATTCGAGTTCAAATTCAGTTAATATTGAAGTGTGAAAATTGACCCTAGAGCGACTCGCGTAATCTTGAACTTGTCGAGTTTCATCTCTTTTTCTCTATCCAATTTAACTTAAATGCTGCAAAAACACTGTATTTTGCTCGTTTTGTAAATATAACATTTTTCAACAAAAAATCTGAGAATGGAACGATATTTCATTAGAATAAAATGTAATAACGTGATGTATACGCAATGTTAATTAATTAAACTGAATACCGAAGAAATACTCAGAGCCACGGATTTTTCTGACGAACATAAAAGCTAATACGTTTATCTGTCGGAGCTCATTTCCTCGCTGGAATTTTAATTCTCTTAACGCTTTGCCCGAATTTAAGTTACGGCGAACAATATAATTTTTATAGTCCTTAAAAATTACTCCTTTAAATTAGTCTTTTTTCCGAGGCGAGCTTAGGGGAATGGGCATTTGGAACGTTATATTCGGATGGCATTAAAAGCAATCGAATCGTTACAGGCGGTTCCGGAGGGTTTCTCTGATATCCCGCCGCCTGCGAGCCACTCTATGCCGGCACGTTCCGTCAATAATTTTCTTTGAACATCACAGATCTCGTCCAAGTACAATCGAGCAGTAAACATCGAATAAAGCGCCACGTCTATATAATATCATTTCCAGCTGTTTGATTTTTTGTTTTCGTGAATCCCGTTCCACAAGTGGGCAATAATTGAAAACGAAACTGTTGTGCGGAGGCGGGACCGTGAGACACAGCATAAAGGCGCTCAAAATAGATTGAACGTATAAAATTTTCAGTTGAAATTCGCACGAAGCGGCACCAGGGGAGGTGCTGTGTATCTTTTTACTTTGTGACCTCACTTTTTATTCCATTAGCTGGTGTGTGGAGCCCTCTAGCCCTCTAGCCAAATATCGTGGAATAATAAAAGCGATTAGTAATGATAATGCGTTGCGCAACACTCGCTACGGCAGCCTAACTGAATTAAACTTGCGCGCTATGAAATTTGCGAACTCTTATTGCCGCAGTGCATTAGTTTGTTTTAAACTAAGGCCTAAATCGAGTCATAATTATGTTGAGTCCGAGATACTTAGCCCAGAGTGAGATGCCAATTATTTTTTTCACCTATTTCAATTTAATTCGTATTATGAACACAAAATTGCAATCTTCGATGTCCACCCTGCTTGTTTTTTTTTATATTTAATAATTTGTTAATTATGTGGCGTACATATAGTACCTATATTGCTGTAAACCACCTTTGATTACCACAATTGAATTTAGCGTGAGTCCATAAATTAAGAATTCTTTGTTCCCTATCCTCGTACCTAACAGCTTATAAATGCCACGATAATATTTGCATCTGATAATGATAGAATTTCCATATCCATCGGTGTCGTATATCCACGCATGCGGTTTATTAGATGATAAAAAAATATATTTTGTGTTATAATACCCATATAGCAGAACGTTTAAAAAGTAAGTTATACACTGCATTAAAACAAACAGAGATATTCACTTGTCTTCTATTTAAATTTAAAAGCACAATTTTTATTACATTGTGATGTGCATGAAATATAAGGTTTGAAGACTCTACCTTAAGACAAAGTTCGCTTTTTTATACTGTCTGTGTATTTTATCTACACAATAATACCACATTGCATTGGTGGAACCAAGACTTTATGTTTAATCTTATTTTCCCTATGAGACACATTGCTGCACGTTGGTCGCAGTCAAATACCGGCAACACGATTTTCTTTAAGATTCTCACAACATTTTGAAACTGCGAAGATTTGGTTATATGGCCTATGGGAAATATTACTTTGATTGATTATTAGAAAGTCTCATGAAGTCAATTTTTTCTGC
>JALPQI010011293.1:0-39732 GCA_025490895.1 Thaumatotibia leucotreta | reverse complement strand
ATATAGACATGAACAATTCCGTACCGTAACCTAAAGGTGGATTTACACCAAACGAGTGAATCCCCATTCCATCCCCCACTCTACAAAATTCGTTCGTTGCACAAAACGTTCGTCGAAATTCGTTGAATTATTAGTCCGCCAAGTAAATCCACCTTAATGTAGAGCAATTGCTGTATGTATAGAGCTAAAGAAACGTTAAAAGACACGTTTGTTGTGTGTGGGAGGCTTTCTATACGTACCTATGCTATTTTATAAAAATTTTAGTATTTACCTAAAAATACCTTCCTATTCCTAAAACATCCGTCCAATTTCCACTGCTTCAGAATCCATGACTTTCATGAGACAGATACAGCATGGTAACAGACTGATAGACGGAAGAACATACACTATGGACAGTAACGTATTAGTAAAAGGGTTCCGATTTCACCCTTTATCATACGGAACCCTAAAAATGAGCACCTTGTATTCGTTTATGTATAAAACCACGGATCAAAAGAGCCGATTTTTTCATACTTCAAAAAGGCTGTAATGTGACATCCATCGATGACGAATGACCGAACTAACCAACTTTGATCTACTGTCCATAAACTTTAGAAATTTCTTCTTTCATCCTTATTGCCATGGCTGTAAAGGTGATGGTTAGATTTTAAGGAGTGTCAAGATAAGTTGGTAAGGTGTTTAAAAAGGGTAGACCCAAATACAGAGGCGTTAAAAGGTGGTCCCTATTATAAAAATATTTATTCGTGCGACATTGTTGACTTTATGATAAAGTTCGGAGCTTGTTTCGGTGTTTCTCTGACATTAGCGAAACGATAACTGGGGGTAAATAGCCCCAAAATAAAGCTACCTAAATTTTTAGCGAGACAATTTGAAAGGGCATGTGAAAACGAAAAAATATTGTTAGTTTTTTTGCATTCGAAAAAATTTACAGCAGCCAGCAAATTTACCTATACAGGTATGGTCTTTTTAACTATTTATTGAAAAACCGTTTCTTAATATTGTTTTATTTTAACCATATTAACATTGATTTTACTTAGACTATCGTATTTATAAATATTTCATAATTATTTTGGTGTGATATTAGTAAGGTTTTTTATATTAAGATTTCTTAAGTACCTACCTACCCACTTTCTTTCTAATGCTTAATAAACATAATTCATAAAATAACTGAAAAGATATAACTACCCCTTATTTTTCGGGCGGGCAAAAATATCTGAACTTGCCCCCAAGCTTATAAAGAGTTGTTTTAGATATTTTATGAACGCATTGTTCTGGATCTAGGTACTAGCGCTAACTTCGAAATTCGTATATTTCTCTAATTTGTCTCGTTCTCTCCAACGAAGGCGTGATTAAAGTGACAGAAACATCCTCGAAATTTGCGGATTTCGCAGCAGAACTGCGGATGCCAATCCGCATTCGGCGATGACGTGCGAGTGGGACAGCGCTATGCAAGTAAGCACGCAGCTGATATCATGACGACACCCATACATGACTCGTCTCATCGATTACCAACCATAATCCCATTAGTTGTCAGTGACAACTGACAAGTGACAGAGGTGACAGCGCCGCGAGGGTGACAATGCCACGCGGAGAGGTAATCATTGCTATTGTGTCCGCAGATGTTGGCTTCACTAGGGTGACAATGATGAGCATTTCAAAATATAAATATTAGGTAAAGGTTGAACACGCCAAAATTGAGGCATGTAAAATCGGCTATTTCTATGGGAAAAATGGAAGTATACAAACTCTTAAAGCACCTTTTTGATCACAAGAACCTGCCCGAAAACATGTTAAAAGTTTTTTTTCGTATAATCATTCGTTGTCAAAATGTCGAGCAAACAACACAAAAAACGCGAACGTATTTTGCACGAATATGTAAAAAATTCAACACTAAGCTATAGAGATATCGCGAAGAGACTAAAATATCCCCAATCTACGGTTTGTCGCGTATTAAAGAAGTTCCGTGAACACTTAACAATAGATAGAAAGCCAGGAAGTGGAGGGTTGCAGGGTCTGAAGAACAAAAAAAAGGACGAGAGTGTTGTTAGGATTTTCGCCTCAAATCCTAAGATGTCTTCTCGTGATGTGGCCAAGAAAGTGAAGATGTCTCAGTCCTATGTTCAAAAAGTGAAACGTAGGGCTGGACTAAGAAGTTTTAAGGCCCAGGCCGCACCAGATCGAAACTCGAAACAGAACTCATCCGCAAAGAAACGGTCACGAAAACTTTATGAGAAATTCATTACGAAATTTGCATGCGTCGTCATGGACGACGAAACATATATAAAAGCTGATTTTAAACAAATACCTGGGCAAGAGTTTTATACCAGTCTAAGTCGAACAGATGCTCCTGAAGAATGTAAATTGAAAAAGCGTTCGAAATTCCCAAAAAAATACCTTCTTTGGCAAGCAATATGCAGCTGTGGGAAAAAAAGTCGCTCTTTTATTACCACCGCGACAATAAACGGCGAAATTTATCAAAAAGAGTGTTTACAGAAACGTTTGCTGCCTTTTATAAGAAAGCACGACTCACCGCCGCTGTTTTGGCCAGATTTGGCCAGCTGTCATTATGCAAAACCAGTGATGGAATGGTACAGCACAAATGGGATCGTAGTGGTACCAAAATTATGCAACCCGCCAAATAGTCCAGAACTGCGGCCTGTTGAAGAGTACTGGAGTATTATGAAGGGAATTTTAAAAAAGAAAGGCGGAGAAGTAAAATCAGTCCGCGAGCTACAAAAAATATGGACGTGGGCATCAAAACGGTGTCCTAACGAGATGGTGCAAAGTCTTATGAGCCGCATACGCAAGAAAGTTAGAAGTATGGCTTACGGTGTAGACAATAACTAAAATAGAAAATGTTATTTGAAACTACGTTAAATTTGTCATTAAACATGTAAAACATAATCTAGCCTTTCACTCTCAAATTTATTTTTTATGACTATTTGTGTGCCTCAATTTTGGCGTGTTCAACCTTTAATATTTAATGAATCACTTACACAAAAATTATGGAATCCGCAACACCCTTTGTCTATCATATTGTACAGTTACAGTTAAAATTACAAAAATGAAAGGCCTGCCACTGGCCCAAATAACACCATGACACTGTCAAAAATTAGCAAAACGACATGTTTAATTTATATTGACTTATTTATTAAAAAGGTACCTAGTCATTTTTGTTACATTATAAAACCTTGAACAATATTATTCTTCAGCCTAGTAATCTTTGCGTGGCCTACTCTGACATAAAATAAAACGTAGGATGCCTATTTATATCTCGCAACCGTCTGTATACAATGTTCGTATAACAAATTCATAAGTACATTAAATACTTAAATACTTACGTTTATCCATAAGCTGAAAATTACGGCCTTCGTAGCTCCGTCGGTTAGTGATCCTGTCTGCAAAGCTTAAAGTCTCGAGTTCGAATCCCGGTGAGGTGATTTTTGTTCAAAAATATGTATTCCAAAAGTATCCATTTATTATATATTATGACATCATTGATGTCTATGAGAAGAAGCCTGTTGCTGATTTGTTTTGCATATGTTGCCCCCTGGTTGCGATTATATACATATATCGTCACTCAGTTACCACAAATTTTAATTGAACTTACTGATTCGTGCAAAAATGTCTCATAATATTTACTCATTAATGTAGTCAGAGGGCAGACGTTTTTTATAAGTTATTACCCCTCTACCTCTGATCATCCGCGATCTTAACACTTTAGTCGTTAAACAACTTGTCCTACGAAGTCTCACTCATCACGACAAGCATGGTCACCCTACTCGTGACAATATGGCCTGCCTAATTATCTGTGACGATTTGTAGATATGACTCAATCCGGCCTAATACAGTTGACATAATGGATGGGCACATGATTTTCTGTTCATTGCTTTGTATTTCGTTCTGGATAATAACATTAATAACTTCATCTATTCATAGTTAATACAAGGTCTTATACTTAATAGCGTCATGTAGCAAATACTCGTCAAACTATTTTTTTTATGTTACGAAGGTAGATAAAGATAACTGAGCTCTCAGCCCACCTGATTGAAAGCAGGAACTGAGGCCCATGGACAAAGTGACCTAAAAATCGCCTATACGTTGCCTACCCTGAGGACTTAGATGGATTGCCTCTATCTATGCCAGTAATTATATCGATCGGCTATCTTACCTCCAAACCGGAACACAGTAGCATCTTGCATCTTCCGGAACACAGCACCATCATAAGCGTAGTTTTGAATGGGTGCGCCAAAGTATTTATAAAATTGCAACTTAGATTATTGGAACTCCGAAAATTTTTCTTATACAATTTAACTTCATAATGATCGGTATTTAGAAGTAATCTTTGTTCATAATTATCATCACATAGAATTATTTATGTTCATAATATTGTTTGTCATATATATTTTTAGTACTAACTTTTATGTTTATATAATTTTTCACTAAACTTATTTTATGCTATATATTCTAATGTTATAGGTATTTATTTTTATCTGCACTGGTTTTATGTATGAATTATTTTTGTTTAATTAAATATAAATCGTACTATTACTGTAAACTAGCTACCTGCACAAATCAGGTTGTGGCAGAGTAGGTACTGTAGTAAACGGGTTCCCTCTAAACTTTTTTTTGTCCGAAACGCTTAGGACATAACAGACTTGGTATAATCTATTTTGGCATCAACTTAATGAGACAGAAACATCACTTGGCTTAAATAACAATATTTCGAATATTATTTTGTCCGAAACTATCTTGGCATATCATTATTTACGCCGACTGTTATAAGACAGAAATTAGATTTGCATTTTTTTTTGGGCATATAGCCACATGTTCGAAACTTGCATTTTTCGTCAGGCAGAATTTGTTGTAAGGGTGAAAATTTCTGCAGTGAGCGAGCGAAGCGAGCGAACAAAACCTTCCGGGGCAGATCCGACTCGGATAGGTTAGGTTAGAAGACTAAGGCGGGAGTTAGTTAGACTAAGGGATAGTCTTCGAGGTTATTTTTTTTTTAGCAACCTAGAAAGTACTCAGCTCAGTAACACAGTAAGTAACGTACAGAATATTACTACTACCTCGATTTTATTGAGAGGTTGTAATTATTCCTTCTCTGTTATGCTAAAACAAACTATGCCGATACTTTTTATGCACATCCAGATTATGCCTCATCATAAATAGGAGCATCAAAATTATGCTCTAATAATATTCGAACAACTCGAAATCTGCCACAAAGAAATATGCTAAAGTTGAGTATGGTATGCCACAACAGTTTCTGCACAAAGCCCATTATGACTACATAGTTTATTTCATATAGAATTCATAAAAGAGTTATACCACAACAGGGTGAACCTAATGGGAAAATGTTTATAAATAAACAATTTATTTCAAATATATTTATGGGTATAGATTAATCTACTTAACGACTTTAGGAGGATAAAATTTCGAAATAAAAATCGTTATGAACATTGTAGGTAGAAGTATAATTTTTAGTAAGAAAAAAAGTATGAGATAAAATTTTCGGAGTAATGATGATTATGAGTAAAAAACGGTATTAGTAAAAATATTCGAAGATAAAATTGTATAAGTGCCAATATGGACCCGTTTTGAATATTATTTAAATTACGAATTATCAACGGACATTTTTGACCATTCAAAAGACTTTACGTTACAGGATGCTTAGCCAAGTTGCCAATCGCTAGCGCTTAGTAGCATATCGTAGTTTTCCATTTCTGTCACTCTTTTATATTAGTGCGACAAAAACAGTTAGCTGCCATTCGTTTACGATTAACAATTAAGCGTTAGCGACTGGCAACTTGTCTAAGCACCCAGGTACCTGAAGACGTACCACGAGCTTTGAGAATCAATCTATATCTTACCCGATGACGTCTTAGTTGGAGTAACAGAGACCACCGATGTTCGAAATAGATTTTTGAAGTTAATAAAATATACCGTCTACCGTCGTAACCACCGTAATGTGTGGCCCAAATTTGACCATTAGACAAAGTGGCAGGAAGTGAGTGGCAGTTTTGACAATTTCGTATTAGGACTAATAACAGTGTTCTACAAACAAATATTATGTGTCCTGCCACTGCCATGGATGCTCGGTGGAGGGTAAATTTTTTTTACCCCATTTTTTCACGTTAACATTTTGATTCTGCCTGATTCCCGCTTCAGTTTAATCTACGAACAAAGAAAACATGGAAGCCGCACGCCATATTAAATTGCCTTTCAAAAACGGTCCTGAATTTTAGTTGACAAGTGTCACCCCCTCTTCAATGCATCACGGTAATGAATGTCAATATCAACCTATAAAAACTTGAACCGCCATCGCCATTTAAAAATAGTTGTGATTGGTCCATCAAAGTTTTGATTGGCTATATTCTATAAACATTTGTCAAAGATGTTGCGCCGAAATATGCGCGGTGTTAAGAAAAGCACTATGTCCTGCCCATCTTGGCACAATTGAACATTGGTTTTGGGGGCATTTTTGAGCTGGCGTTAGACGTCCATGTTATATATGGTCGCAGAGTTTAATATAGCTATACATCGAAGAGAAGTCTCCAAAAGGGAATGTTTTCATGTAAAATTCCCGAGAACAATAGGTTCTTTGCACATACATATATTGGCAACCTTAAGAATAGGCGTGTAGACTGTAGATGGTACTTCAAACGTCAAAATATCGCGATCATTGAACGGTTCAAAACTAAGCCGCTGATTTATCGTTAACTCTCCATAATGACTTGTTTCATGCCATTTACTGGCATAACAGTAGCCATTGAGTTATATGCAATTGCATCCAATCGCAGTGTTCGAGAAATTGCGCCTGAATGCTTCAGATAGATTACCATACCAATGCCTTGCCGGTCTATTCGCTTCGTTTAATGTATGACTAGGATTTCAGACGATATCAGGGTCCATATTGGCACTTATACAATTTTTTCTTCGAATATTTTTACTAATACCGTTTTTTACTCATAATCATCATTACTCCGAAAAAATTTTCTCATACTTTTTTTCTTACTAAAAATTATACTTCTACTTACAATGTTCATAACGATTTTTATTTCGAAATTTTATCCTCCTAAAGTCGTCAAGTAGATTAATCTATACTCATAAAGTTATTTGAAATAAATTGTTTATTTATAAACATTTTCCCATTAGGTTCACTCTGTTGTGGTATAATTCTTTTATGAATAACATAAACTATGTAATGTAGTCATAATGGGCTTTGTGCAGAAACTGTTGTGGCATACTCAACTTTAGCATATTTCTTTGTGGCAGATTTCGAGTTGTTCGAATATTATTCGAGCATAATTTCGATGCTCCTATTTATGATGACGCATAATCTGGATGTGCATTAAAAGTATCGGCATAGTTTGTTTTAGCATAACAGAGAAGGAATAATTACAACCTCTCAATATAATCGAGGTAGTAGTAATATTCTATACGTTACTTACTGTGTTACTGAGCTGAGTACTTTCTAGGTTGCTAAAAAAAAAATAACCTCGAAGACTAAGGCGGGAGCAAAGCTCCCGCCTTAGTCTTCTAACCTAACCTATCCGAGTCGGATCTGCCCCGGAAGGTTTTGTTCGCTCGCTTCGCTCGCTCACTGCAGAAATTTTCACCCTCACAGCAAATTCTGCCTGACGAAAAAGGCAAGTTTCGAACATGTGGCTACATGCCCAAAAAAAAATGCAAATCTAATTTCTGTCTTATAACACTCGGCGTAATTAATGATATGCCAAGATAGTTTCGGACAAAATAATATTCGAAATATTGTTATTTAAGCCAAGTGATGTTTCTGTCTCATTAAGTTGATGCCAAAATAGATTATACCAAGTCTGTTATGTCCTAAGCGTTTCGGAGAAAAAAAGTTTATAGGGAACCCGTTTAGTACAGTACCTACTCTGCCACAACCTGATTTGTGCAGGTAGCTAGTTTACAGTAATAGTACGATTTATATTTCATTAAACAAAAATAATTCATACATAAAATAAGTAAAAAAAGTTTTAAGTTAAACGGTTTTTATTGCACCAAAAACCAGAAAATAAAAATTAGTCGTAACTAACCGTAGATCCTACTTTCTGTAGATTAGTCACGTGAAACTATTATCACTGCAGTCTTCCCAAGTGCTGCTGAAAGCCACGTTTAGCCTCTATGTCAGTGGATTAAGCGTTACCTAATCGGAAACTTTTACCAAACTGAAATAAAAACGTGGGGCGTACGCAATTGTGATTTAGTCACTATAGTTATTTAAGAACAAACATAGAAATCAAGACAGCAATAGTGTAATAAGTTTTGTTCTGGCTTTGATAAAAGTTATTTATTTACTTCTGTAGAAGTGTTGCAACAGATGGATGATTCATTGAAAAATTAAAGATCTTCTTTCTAATAACGCCCCACGTTTTTATTTTAGTTTGGTAAAAGTTTCCGATTAGGTAACGCTTAATCCACTGACATAGAGGCTAAACGTGGCTTTCAGCAGCACTTGGGAAGACTGCAGTGATAATAGTTTCACGTGACTAATCTACAGAAAGTAGGATCTACGGTTAGTTACGACTAATTTTTATTTTCTGGTTTTTGGTGCAATAAAAACCGTTTAACTTAAAACTTTTTTTACTTATTTTATTTTCAAGTTTTTAGTGCAATTGTAAAGTTAGTTTTCGATGCTATACCTACTTATTCGAGATCAAAGATGTTCTTTGTAATATGCAATACAATTATGCATGCTGGCGTTTAACTCTCGCGCTTTAATCACGACACATATGTAAACGTAATGGACATTATTTTATGTGTAACGAGAGGGGAATCCCTGCTGAATAGATATTTTTAAAAATCCGACACTAAAAAAATGTCAGCTTGAATGGCCGAAGTGTCTCAAATGGACATGTTATTCATACAATACCTTAGATAACAGAGATCTGACAATAAGGAATACTCGTAATCAATTTGGTTTATTGACAAGTCGAATTTCGAGACTATAAAATATAAACTCATACTGTCAGTCGACCAACCGGAGGACCGCAGGTCTGACGGAAAGTCCGACGCGAATCGAGGGCCCCAAGGGTCAATCCATGCAGTCTATCAACCGGAGGGCCGTAGGCTCGACGGTACTATGGCACGCACTACGTGAACCGGAGGGACTCACACTCTTTGACCTGACGGCCGCAAGCCCGATCACACGCCCTACGCGAACCCGAGGGGTATACTCATACTCTCAGTCTTATCAACCTGCAGGTCCAACGGTACGTCTTACGCGAGTCACTCACGCTGTGAGTCTATCAACTGAAGGGCCGCAGGCCCGACGGCCCGCCCTATGCGAACCACTCACGCTGTCACTCTATCAGCTGGAGGGCCGCAGGCCCGACGGCTCGCCCTACGTGAACCACTCAAGCTGTCACTCTATCAGCTGGAGGGCCGCAGGCCCGACGGCTCGCCCTACGCGAACCACTCACACTGTCACTCTATTAGCTGAAAGGCCGCAGGCCCGACGGCTCGCCCTACGCGATCCACTCACGCTGGCAGTTTAGCAGCCGGAGGGCCGCAGGCCCGACGGCTCACCCTACGCGAACCACTCACGCTGTCACTCTGTCAGCTGGAGGGCCGCAGGCCCGACGGCTCGCCTTACGCGACCCACTCACGCTGTCACTCTATCAGCTGAAGGGCCGCAGGCCCGATGGCTCGCCCTACGCGATCCACTCACGCTGTCACTCTATCAGCTGGAGGGCCACAGGCCCGACGGCTCGCCCTACGTGATCCACTCACGCTGTCACTCTATCAGCTGGAGGGCCGCAGGCCCGACGGCTCACCCTACGCGATCCACTCACGCTGTCACTCTATCAGCTGGAGGGCCGCAGGCCCGACGGGTCGCCCTACGCGATCCACTCACGCTGTCACTCTATCAGCTGGAGGGCCGCAGGCCCGATGGCTCGCCCTACACGATCCACTCACGCTGTCACTCTATCAGCTGGAGGGCCGCAGGCCCGACGGCTCGCTCTACGCGATCCACTCACGCTATCAGTCTAGCAGCCGGAGGGCCGCAGGCCCGACGGCTCGCCCTACGCGATCCACTCACGCTGTCACTCTATCAGCTGGAGGGCCGCAGGCCCGACGGCTCGCCCTACGCGATCCACTCACGCTGTCACTCCATCAGCTGGAGGGCCGCAACGAGCTGCCCTACGCGAACCGCTCACGCAGTTAGTCTATCAGCCGGACCCAATAGCTTGCCCTACGCGAACCAGGGATCGGAACCGGTTTTTTAGAAAAACCTCTAAATAGCTCAATATTTTTAAATGTTTTACACTCTTTATGTAGTATTCAACATTAACATTAACTATAAACATCATATTTTTGAATTAGGTACTCCATTAACAAAAAAATTATAAACCGAAGAACGAAAAAGAACGGAATTCGAACCGTTCTTTTGTATGGAGCAAAAACCGTTATCCGATCCCTGACGCGAACTACTCACTCTGTCAGTCTTTTAGACGGAGGGCGAACCCGAAGGCCTGAGCGGTGAACTCACACTATCAACAAGCGCACCGCAGGTCCGGCGCCGCGTCCAACGACTGTCAGCGGTTATGGCATACTAATAGCGGTTATTTTACACACTAATAGAGGTTAGGATTTGGAAGTGTGTATTCAATGTACATATATGTTTTTATCGATTAGCTAAAGCATTACTTTTAAATTCAACATTTCGATTAACCTGGCGGTTACGGCAGCAGCATCAGGTTTGATGAGTTGGCAGTCAGTATTAAATCCGTCTGTATCTTTTCGTCCAATATTCCGCAGGGTTTGAAGACGAAACTCTTTGATCATGTGTATGTTGCCAGTGATGACATACGGTACTAAACCGTGGTCGCTTACAATGGACCTCATAAGAAGGATCAATGTCACCCAAAGGGTAATGGAGAGGGCTATGCTAGGAGTCTCTCTGTGATATCGGATTAGAAATGAAACCATCCGCAGCAGAATCAAAGTAATCGATATAGCTCTTCAAATCGCTAAACTGAAGTGGCAGTGGCAGTCGTTGCGCGTGGAACCGATTGCCGTTGGGGCGATAGGGTTCTCGAGTGGCGGTCACGTACCGGAAGGCACAGCGTGGGTAGGCCCCCCACAAGGTGGACTCATGACCTGGTAAAGGTCGCTGGATGCAGGTGGCACGGGGCCGGGGTCCTTGTGGCAATCTTTGGGAGAGGCCTGTATTCACCACTGAACGTCTTTTGGCTGATATGATGATGATGATAATGAAATCCGTATGTTTCTACCAAATATCTAAAGCAGTACTTCAAAATCTACATATCGCTAAACCTAGCGGTTGTGGCAGGCAGTAACCCTGGAGTATCAGATTTGAGGAGTTGGACGTTAGTATTAAATTCGCATGTTTCTACTTAATATCTAAAGAACTTCTTTGAAATCAAGATATCGATAAAAGATAAACCGGAAAGCGGTTATTGTGGGCAGTACTGCAGCATCAGGAGTGAGGAGTTGGAAGTCAAGATCAGGCTGTTAGTATTTGATTATGCCAAACATGCTATACTTTCATTTTCACGTGTCTAACACTCTCGGTTAAGGTAAGCAGTATGTCTGCAGCATCAGGCTTTGAGGATACAAGGATACAAATATTATAATATTGCATTGTCACGGGGACGTGATAAAAGTTCCAAATTTTATTGATTTCGGTGCAGTAGAAGTGGTCGAAAAATCGATCACAAGATTTGAAGCATCGACGACAGTTGATACGCGGTGAAGTTAATAAAAACCGTTTAATAAAACCAGTACAGATAAAAATAAATACCTATAACATTAGAATATATAGCATAAAATAAGTATAGTGAAAAATTATATAAACATAAAAGTTAGTACTAAAAATATGTATGAAAAACAATATTATGAACATAAATAATTCTATGTCATGATAATTATGAACAAAGATTATTCTAAATACCAATCATTATGAAGTTAAATTGTATAAGAAAAATTTTCGGAGTTCCAATAATCTAAGTTGCAATTTTATAAATACTTTGGCGCACCCCAGTGAACTATTATGGTCATACATCGGTGTTTTCGATGGGCTGATGGTTTGAGAAAGAACAGAAATACAGGGAGAAACATAATCGTGAACAGTAATACGTTTTTGGGATTCTATAAAGAACAAACAATTCCCGAAATTCCGATTAAATGCAACTTTTTTTTAAATTATTTGTTCTTTTTTTGCTCTAATAATTTGAAAGAGTATGAAATATCAAGGTGGATTTAGACCAAACGAGCGAATACTCATTCTATCCCCCACTCTACGAAATCAACGAATTTCGACCAATCACGTTTTGTGTAACGAACGAATTTCGTAGAGTGGAGCATAGAATGAGCATTCGCTCGTTTGGTCTAAATCCATTTCACTACCAAACCAAGAGTAAGTCCCAAGTATGAACTATAGTTGGAAATTTCTAACAATTATCTTTTGACAGTTATAGATTAAACCTTATTAATATGAGGGTAAGGCTAACCGTTCTTCCGATAGTCTTAACGTAATATACAGTGTGTTAACATGAGGCAGGCTTTTATTTGAACCGAGGATTGAGATGCAGATTCTTAGCCAAACCATGTGCATTATTTGTTTAAAAATCCTAATTTTAAAAGTAATTATCTTTCTAAGAAAAGTTAATTGAGAAGCAATGTACTTCAAAATAAATCGTTAATTGGCACTTGACAATGACAGATCGCAGCCACTCGCAACGTTTGACAACTAAGCAGTACACGCGTTACATTGATCGTTCGAACGAAATAAAAATAATTGTTCAGTTAATTTAAATATTTGTCAACTCTTAATACTTGAAAACGATTGCCAGTAATGCGTATTATTTACCCATTTTCGTAAAAGCCTGGGTCATGGTAACACACTGTATATAAGGCTTATTTCTAAAGTGTCAAAAGTTAATTCTTAGATATTTCCAACTATGGGCAGGGATGCCCCGTCAAATAATAACGCATCAATGAGAAAACTAATTATTATTCCAAGAAACAAATCAGCTTGTGTCGTTATTGAGGCAAAAAAACTGATCCGCCACCCCGAAGTGTCGCCTAATGATACCCTAACCTAATCCTGACCTGACACGTCTCATTCAGAATAATCACGACCATTGCGTGTTAGAGCCCCATCACACTGTCTGAAATAGGTATTATGATTTCAGTGCCATTTATTGACGCTTCGCCAATATTTCGGCTCGTGATTTTTTTTAATTTGGCGTACTCGTAATATTTTCGACAGTAATTTGAAAATGTACGGTATAATTGAAAATATACTTAGGTTACTGCGACTACTTCCCATTAGAATTATAAGTTTACGAGTATTAGGGCTATTATCCGATGAACGACGCGATAAAACCTCTGAAATCGTGTGTCCCATAGCCGTATTGAACCACATGTTTTCAAATAATAACGGTTACGTTAAGTTTTACTCGATACGTAAACCGTTATATCGTGCTCGCATCGATTTACTTAGAAATGTAGAAATAACTAACGCAAAACATTTTGATTGTTTTTGCAGTTAGCTAACTCTCAAAAATCCTGACATTGGAATCATTTCAGTTGATGTGAAAGGACTCTAAACCGGCCACACGCAATGAAAGAAACCGATTAATATCCTTTGCCTCATCTATATCCATAGTGATTTAGAAAAATAATCATTGTAGTTACGTGCACTAAGGTCTTTTTTACAACTCTAAAAATCGATGAAATATGAGGTTTCGAAGATTATTGTATAACATTGAGATGTGTTATAATCTTATAATGAGAGCCTTAGAATCGAATTGTATCATTTGTATCATTCATTCCCTATAGTTTCGTCTGCCGACTTGACGGAAGATTCGACTGATAATGATATTAGAAATTGGGTATTGATTTGTCTAATTTAAGGGTACTTACGATGACGGCGCTAGTAATACCTAGGTAAGAACTCAATTAAATAGACCATACATCGTGTTCGCAGAGACACCGAGGGGTTTAGGCATCAGTCGTAAAAGCTAGAACGTGAGTTCAAATCCCACCTTGGACGTTGGTGCTTTTGGTTTTTTATCTTTGGTTTTGGTGTACGACATCTAAACTCCATCATCATCATCATCATCGTATCCTCCAAAAGGTTCTCACTCTTACCAATAATTGCACATAGAAAAATTGGGTTTGCTGCCCATTCAACCCTAATAGTTGTCTTATTTTACTAGAAGATAGAATAATGTTGTACAGTCAAAGACAAAAAAAGGTGTACACAAAAATGTTCAAAAATATGTCCCAGTGCACTCTAATTCTGTGTAATAAGAACGTCGTAATATATTTATGAGCGGATTCTTTCGATACTTATTTTTGCACTTGACTGTAACCTAAAAGTGCACATATTTTTTGTCGTAAACTTTCTTTGACAAAAAAATATTTCACTTATTTCCATTAACACACATAAACTGTGTGTTACCAATGATGACTTTTATACCGTACCGAAAAGTGGTTCTTCACTATTCACTATCAACCCCGCCTCGAAGCTAAAAGTTGCTCAACGAGCTATGGAAAGGGCTATGCTTGGGGTTTCTCTGCGTGATCAGGAATGAGCAGATTCGTATGCGAACTGAAGTCACAAAGCCCTCCGAATTATCAAGCTGAAGTGGCAATCGGCGTGCCACTTTGCATGCAGAGCAGATAGCTGATGGGATCGAAAAGTGGTAGAGTGGAGACCACGGTTCGGCAAACGCATTGTAGGACGTCCACCCACAAGATGGACAGACGATCTTATGAAGATCACTAGGAGATGCTGGATGCAAGTCACCCCAACCAAGTATGTGGAGGTCCAAAGGGGAGGCAAGTTAAGGTTCGAGAAATATAAATTGAACGTTTATTGTTACTATAATGTAGGTAGAAAGTTACCAATTTATATTTCACGAACTATAACTTCTTGTTCTTATGGCTGAAACGGTGATGATGACACATAAAACAATCCCATGGAAAAAAAATGACTAAAACACGGACTCTGGTCTCTCGGCATGGCAAACATGGCAGTCTTAGAACAAAAAAGTGTATTTAGAGTATCGAAAGTTGTCTACTAAATAAGACAACTGAGGATAAATAGGCTATACCTACCTACCTATAGTACCTATAATATGGGGCGTCTTTCAGCGGCTGGCGAAACACCCTGTATAGTTATTTTAAGTAGCTGCTTCACCACAATCGATCATAGAACTTTTTTAAGGCCCGACCACACGCACGGGCCCAAATTGAGATGTGTTATAATGGCCGCCCAAAGGCGCTTTAATAGTACCGAAAGACCCTTAATGTGTCTAACAATTTGGAATAGTGAGGTCCATGTCGAGGTATCTCGTTGCGGTGGTTGTATTCAATCTGATATAGATGCATTCTACGAAAAAGGCCACCGATGTCCCATACAAAAACGGTTTTTCTCAAAATTGTGAGCTTATCGAAGTTCTCTTTCGTAACCAATATTAAATTCCTAAAAAAAATATTAACTAATAACTCGGAAGAAAACTAAAATTATCGGAATATACACGCGTTTGTACGGGACAGCCCATCGAATACTCCTATACTGTCATTCATCATCAGCCTATGATAGTCCACTGCTGGACGTAGGCCTCTCCTATAAACTTTGCGTATAGACGCATTAGGAGGTAAATGCCCATAATCGCCACGCAGGGCAAGCGGATAGGCGATCGCAGTCATTTGTCCACTATGATAACGCTGCTGCCCATCATCAATCTTTTATCAAATAATGGTCAGTGACATTTCAATCCCTTAGCCGACTCTTACGATACCCGCAGGAGGATTTGGGGTGATGACAAATGTATTCTTACTGCCGTCACCACACGGCCCGTCACCATACTGTCATTGATGTAGTGTTATGACCAGCCTATATTAAAGGTCAGTGCTGGACATAGGCTTCTCCTATTATTTATGCGCATAGACGCATTCAGTGGTAATGCCCATAATCGCCACGCTGGGCAAGCGGGTTGGACGTCGCGGTAGTGTGTCGACGCTGCTGCCCGCCAACAATACCGATCGGTGACACTTCAATTTCTTGATCGACTCACGACACCCACTGGAAGAGGTGGCGTTGGGGTGTTGACAAACACGTGAGTAAAGGTGCATTCAGACCAAACGAGCAGTCGCTATTCTAACCCCCTACTCTAATAAAGGTGCGTTTAAACCAAAAGAGCATTCGCTGTTCTAGCGCCCGTTCTACGAAATCAACCAATCACATTTTATGTACCGATCGAATTTCGTAGAGTGGGAGGTTAGAACAGCGAATGCTCTTTTAGTTTGAACGCACCTTAGAAATTCGATCGTTGCGCAAAACGTGATTCGTCGATTTCGTAGAGTGGGGATAGAATAGCGAATGCTCGTTTGGTTTGAATGCACCTTTACGTGAGTTGAGCACCTAGCCTATTTTGCAAAATATTTTAATGTATGAGAAACTTACGTTGCGTATTCCTATTAATAAAAGTAGCACATAATAACCGCCATGTTTATTTTAAATTGCTTTTATAATTTTATCAGAATTACCTGTGAGTTTGACCTAAGTTGCACAAATAAGTACATTTGAAGCCTTTTCATCTTATAAGGGTATCTATTGCAACCACCATAACAGGAACACAGACGAACTGTTCAGCACAACACCATCCCGCGCCTAGCGTCACGTCAACCAGAATCATCATGGTCTCCAATCAAACCTGATTTAAACCCACCTAAAGTTCATATTACATTAGTCAACACGAACTCATAATCGATTTAAAATATTTCGTGAATCGCAAGGCACACCCCTAATGACATCGAGTTAAATCGGTAGGCTCCCTTCCGGGAGCTATTTGTACTACTTATTGCACAAATTACAAAAATCCATATTTATATTTGGATTGTTATGAAGTTACACTCTTTTGATTTTGATGTTTTAAGTTTGCTACCTCACTAATAGAGAGGTGCGCTTCAATTCAAATAACAAAAAATGTTTGCCCTAAAATTAGTTTAAATTCAAGGTGTGCTGTGCTGCTAATACGTTTTTTGTATTATTACATTTATTTCCGTTTGGAAAAGTATTGCTATGTAGGTAGCGACAGCCATATTATGTTACTCTATAAATATGTATCAGGGCTGCAGAAAAGTGAGGACATATGTAAATTACGATAGCTACAATCGGAGGTTCGAAAAAAAAAACAAAGTTTCTATCATTTTCGTTCGTTTTGACATTTCTATTACTAATTTAATTAAAATCAAAGATACAAATAAATAAATAAATAAATATCTTGGGACATCTTACACAAATCGACTTAGTCCCACGGTAAGCTCAATTAAGGCTTGTGATGTGGGTACCAGGCGACGATATATATAATAGATATCCATGACCAAGGAACAAACATTTGTGATAAATAAATACACAAAGAATGCCCTCGCCGGGATTCGAACCCGGAACCTCCAGCTTCGTAGGCAGGCTCACTACCAACTAGGCTACGGAGGCGGACGACAAAAAATGTAGGCTAAGTGCGATGACAATTGTTCGAAGTTCAATCAAGAGTGTGTGCTAATAGAATTTCATTACTTTCATTAGTTATACTCTGTTTCGTTTGGTGTTTGAAAAAAGGTAAACAATCTTGCAGTATCTTTTTATTGAAAAATGCATATAAAAATCCGAACTAGGTACATAATGAACCAAAAACAATGTAAATCACTGTATTTCCTTGTTATATTATGTATATTTGCTAAAACTTATTTTCTACTCGTAGTTTTCAATAAAAAGATACTGCAAGATTGTTTTCTCAAACTTGCTACGGAATGTTTATTTATTTATTTAAACTTTATTCCACAATATAAAAGAGTACAAATGGCGAACTTAACGCCTTAAGGCATTATCTACCAGTCAACCATTGGGCTAAACAGAAAGCTTTGGTTTGGTGCAGGATTAAAATTTTAGTGATATTGATTCTTTAATCAAGTCAATTATTATTTGTTGATGTTACTTACTTTAAATTAAACCCGGAAATACTATGTATCCGGTGTCATGTACTAAGATGATATGTAAAGAGATTTCATGTATTTATTTCACACCTAGGACTGCAAACAAACTGTCTTTTGTTTTGAAACGTCAAATTGTGACACTAGCTAGGTTTTGACATTCAGCCCCAAAAAAATATAACATTAAAACTAATTGTCTATACCACCAGTTAAAAAGATACCTCAAACAGATAAAAAAAAAAGTTAGGCGCGAATGTTTTTTTAATGTTTTACGATACTGTACTATTGGTTTATTTACAAATCAAATAGTATGGTTCGGCTAAATCAGTTCGTTTTATTTCATGGCAAGTTTGAGAAAAGCACCATACAAATCTCGGCGAGAAACAGGGTTACAGGCTGCGTATTCCTATCTGGCCTCAGTTCCTTCGGCCAGCTATACATATCTACTTGGCCTGTAACCCTTCGTTTCCCGTCCTCTATAGTAATGTACTACTACCTTTTTTTAAGCACCAAACCAAACAGAGTACCTATAGGTAAAGTCGTGTTATGCTGATCTTGCGCCTCGTGCGGCTGTGGTCGGTCGGTGGACCGTGCGCTGCTGACTTGGCGGTGTCCTACGAACAAATAAAACATGGAAGCCGCAAGCCATACTAAACTGCCTTTCAAAAACGGTCCTGAATTTTAGTTAACAATTGTCACCCCCTCTTCAATGCATCACGGTAATGAATTTCAATATCAACCTATAAAAACTTAAACCGCCATAGTTGTGATTGGTCCATCAAAGTTTTGATTGGCTATATTCTATAAACGTTTGTCAAAGATGTTGCGCCGAAATATGCGCGGTGTTAAGAAAAGCGCTTTGTCCTGCCCATTTTGGCACAATTGAACAATTGGTTTTGGGGGCATTTTTGAGCTGGCGTTAGACGTCCATGTTATATATGGTCGCAGGCGGTGTCCTTATGTTGCAATAGGTAATTATTAGGTAGGTAAATAAATTTTGAAAACCCCATTGACCTGATAGACCCAGAAGAAAATTTTCAAACCTGACTGCAATTAAGGTTTTTTTCATCACACTTGCTGGCTAAGCGCGCCATTGCTTGCATGCGTAGCGGAGTAATAGAAAAGTGAAATTCCCTAGGGAGTAACAGAAATGTCAGTAGGTCATATAGTAATATTTTGTGTTAAAACTTATTTTTTTGTCGGCAAGTGTGATGAAAAACATTGTATGCATCACAGTCGGTAAGCGGAATACTAACTCGAGTCATTAAGAGCCCTCCGCCTCAACACTCTCGTTAGTAATTCCGTGCTTACCTCTCTTGATGCACAATGTACTATTAATGTCACGCTAATTTCGTGTCCCTAAAAGTGAAAATGCCCTTATTTGCCTGGAAACAGGAATCTAGAATATTCAAGATTCAATTACAAGCTATAATAAAATTGAAATGATAGTCACCCGCCATTTTGGTTCATTTGTTTACCTCGTCACAGTCGACTTGTTAGGGTGCGTGAGGGTGGAATCCAACGCCTTCGTGAAAAAACGTAGTAGGTAACATACGTCCGTGTTTGTTTTAGTTGTTGTTTAATTTTATTGTTTGCTCCCAAAAATATGCGTTAAGAATTTAGGAGCATTTAACCTTTAGTATGCGTATTGGCTGGCAGGAGCTGGATGCGAGCAGCCGAAGATCGAGAACGGTGGCGTGAAATTGGGGAGGCCTATGTCCAGCAGTGGACTACGATAGGCTGATGATGATGATGACGATGATGCGTATTGCGTAAGCGTCATGCAGTTTAATCAAAAATTGACTTTGACGGCAATTGCATAATTTTAAATTGTAATGGAGCAGGCCAAACATTCTCCCTCTTCGGTTTTCTATTGTTGCTAAGATAGCTCTTTTTTCTTGGACTAAATTAAGCACTTCCTCGTTGTTTTTTTTTCTGAAGAGGGAGAATGTTATGCCACCTTGTACGACATGACAATTTCATCAAAAATCTAATAGAAGGGCAGATAGAAGCAAGGAGGGGAAGGGGAAGGCCGCGAAGGGCATATGTAGACCAACTGAAGGAAAAGGCACAGGTACACGTACAAGGAGGTAAAGGAATTGACGGACGATAGAGAGAGATGGCCATTACTCCACCGACAAGCGACAAGGGCACAGCTCTTAAATAGGATGATGATGATGGAGCAGGATGCTTAGCCAAGTTGCCAATCGCTCTAACGCTTAGTAGCGTATCGTAGTTTTACCTCTCTATCACTCTTTCGCATTAGTGTGATATAGACAGTTAGCTGCTTTTCGTTTACGATTGACCATTAAGCGTTAGCGATTGGCAACTTGTCTGAGCACCCTGATCTGCTACTAAGCATACAAAAGGTTAATTCAATACAGGTAATTACTGTTTGCCCAACTTTGATAATTGGTAATTCCCTACATTTGTGTGGGTTTGTGTATTATTTGGCCACTCTACTTTGATACCTACACTACACTTACTATGTATTTGACGTTGACTATAATTTTAGACAATATTTTAAGCCCACTTTACTCTATTTGAATGTCGTAAAATATGCGTAGGTAAATCAAGTTTATAGATCTACTGTAATTTATTTGAAAATAACACATATTGGTCATTCCAAGGTTATGTTCATAACCATAACGTCGAAATAGATAGTCGAGTAACTATTTATATAATCATCCAGTTAGATGCGTATCATATACTTAAATATATGCCTATGTATAATATTTAATGATTATTATACTAATCATAAGTTAGAAGAGTGGCTCGAAATAAAAAAAGTGTGGATTTTTTTGACTCAATTACTTAGGTACATATAACTTTGTGCTGTTGGTTTTACTATTTATAATTATATTTTGAGATATAGGCTTTTAAGATTACAAAGTAAACATAATATAGTAGATAGTTTTTACAATAAAAGAAGTAGTTTAGTGCTAGAGTTTCTACTGTTGATTTTGATATGTACATGACAAAGTTCGCTCGTTACCCTTGTGATTGAAATATATAAAATTTTAAGTTTACTTATTGGAATTACTGGTAGTTCTAGTTATAAACGGAGTATGCAACTATGCACACGTAATTATTTTTGATCACAGGGAAAATCCACTGAAATAGAAAATACAATAACTAAAATTCCCTTCAATATACTTTTGTTTCACGGTATGTAATTAAAATGAAAAAAAATGTACGTTTCTTAACCAAAGCGTAAAGGGCTAAAATATGTATATCTGGGTGCTAAGACAAGTTGCAAATCGCTAACGCTTAATCGTCAATCGTAAGCGAAAGGCCGCTAACTGTCTTTGTCGCACTAATATGAAAGAGTGACAGAGAGGGAAAACTACGATACGCTACTAAGCGCTAGCGATTGGCAACTTGGCTAAGCATCCGGTACATTACTACACGGACAAACCGACAGACAGACATTTAGCAACTTAATGTCCCGGTCATCCCCACCGGAACCGACGCCATATTGCTTATGATTGGCCAATCACGCCGATTTCCGGTCCGCCATGTTATTAGCAGACATTACTATGTTCACGGTTTGATAATGATAATACAATTCCACATGTTGGTTATTTAGATATTATGTGTCAGCGATGCGTGCTTTTATTACCTTTAACCTTAAGGCCATGTTGAATTATGTAATGCCACCATCGGTGCTGCCCTGTCCGTATTTTAAACCGACATCAAAAAAGGAGGATGTTCTCAATTAGACTGTTTTTTTGTATGTATGTTACCCACTCATTTGCTTTTGGTAACTCTGGTTATAGTTCAGGAAATATTATTTGACCGACTCTTATCTCACTTACGAGCTTTTGTTTTGCGTCATTAACAATAGAAAAGTGCTCGACTGCCTGATTGTCTAGTAAGTGTTAACGCAAAACAAAAGGTCGTAAGTACCGGGTTTACGCCGAGATGGTCCCGTTGGCACCAAGTAGAGGTCTGATGATAAGACCTTGGAGAAATCGGTAGAAGTCGGTTTTTTTAATTTAGTGTTTCTTAACAGTATGCAACTATTTACCTATTTGTCTGTATTTATATAATAGTTTATACAATAGTAATATTGTAAAGGTGCATTCAGACCAAGCGAAAATTCGCTATTCTAACCTCCCACTCTACGAAATTCGATCGTTACACAAAACGTGATTGGTTGATTTCGTAGAGCGGGGGATAGAACAGCGAATGCTCTTTTGGTCTGAATGCACCTTTATAGGTTTTTAAAATAAGAATCGTCATTCCCGATAATTTTAAGAACCAATTATGAACTGTTGCATTCAATATTTTTTTAACGAGTGAGGATTAAAAAAATATATTGAAATATTGCAGTGGTGGCAGAATGTGGTAGTTACTTGCCTCATTAAAAAAAATATATTATGTTCCATCGAATGCGGTAAAAGGTAAAACACGGCGAGTGTGAAGGGCACTTTTGCGCCAGGAACAACTTGGGGGGCCTTTTTGAGTAGCTTACATGTTTATTTATTTTATTTATTAAGGTACACCTAGATTTGTTGATATCAATGCATTTGTAACTTACTTGCTAATACATTCAAGGAACGGTGTCACAATCACTTACAGGTAAACACTGCACGCAAAATAATTTTGTATATAAACAGAAAATGTTTAGCCTGCAGGCCTAGAAAAGAAGCCATCGTATACGATAAGCGATAAGTCACGTGACCATAATAATGTATGGAAATTGTCACGTGACTTTTCGTACCAATCTGTCGTTGTCGTTCATTTATTATTTATCGCTTATCGTATACGATTACAGAATGGAATCTTGGCTTGGCCTGCAGAGCTAAGAATGAATTTAGAATGTTAGTTTAATTGCTGAAACATTGTTTTATTTTATAAATGATATTATAGTTTCTAATATTTTCTTCGGTTACCGCGAGGATTACTCATGAAATAAAACTATGAAAACGGATAAACTCGCGTATACCTATTAATTAACTTTAACTTCATTCCGGCGACTCGGCCCTCCTAAATTTCGAGGATTTGTCTCTCTCGCTGTAATAACGCCTTTGTTCGAGTGGTAGAGAAAAATCCTCGAAATTTACGAATTTCGATTTTCGCGGTAATAAGCTAGTAAGCGCCCGCAGACCTCGGACCCTGTAAATTGTTCGAAACGTCGGAATAAAGTTAATTAATATACTCGCATTTATCCGTTTTCATAGTTTTATTTCATTATAGTTTCTGTTCAATACTGTAGACTGGAAAACAGGTACGACACCATGTTATTTAATCCCATAAGCGGCGAAGTGATTCACACGCATAGGAAGGGGAAGCCAGCAATACTTCCTGGCCCTAATTACAGCCCACCCTGGAGATCTATCGCTTGCCGAGCGCTTGTGTCAGGCGGCCATTTTCATTTTCTTAAGTATTGAGCATTTCTTTTTAAATTGTCATTCATAATTTTTAATTTATGGGTAATTTTAGAGTTATTTATACTTAGAATCACGAGCTCTTTCGATCGCAAAAGGAAAAAAAAACAAAAATTTCTATATTTTTTCCGGATTTCCTCCTTTGTTACCTCCATAAGTATATGGAAAATGGTAACAAAATAAGAAATAATCCATGGTACATTTTTTCTCCATTTAGATCGAAAGAGGTTGTGATTCTGAGTTGAAATAACTCAAAATTTAGCCATAAATTCAAAATTATGAAGCACAAAATAAAAAGAAATGCTCTATGGCTCATTTCGTGACACCAAAGCTGAGTGCAGACTGCAGACCATTTAGCACAATTAGTTTTTTTTTATAATTATAATATGTAGCTATTTATAGTTATTCGTTTTTAAACAAACTACAAATATGTACAAAAAAAATAATTTAAAAAGTATAACTAAACTAAAACTAAATAAAATCTAAAAAAAACTAAATAAAATCTAAAATAAATCTAAAACAGGCCCCTGCATGGTACCCAGGACGCTGGCAGTATTTCCTCGCTGGATTACCAAGCTAATGCGTTGAGCGAGGAAGCTGCCAGCTCTTGGGTCTCCCGTGGCGTCTCTGAGTCTCTTCGATAGGTCTTATAGTTATTGTAAGTTTTGTATTGTGCTAATAAAGTAAATTTTCTTTCTTTCTATTTTCCTGAAAATTGCATCAGTTATCATTATGTTTGTCACACATTGGCGTTACAAAAGTTCATGTTCACATCTTTTTCTCTTAGGTACCTATTCTAGTATTCTGTAAAATTTAATTTAATTTTGGTAAAACCTGAGCTGTGTAATAGTAATATCGGAGGAGTATAGGCGATTTTCTTATTGTACAGTAAAAAGTATTGTACAAAGTTATTGTAGGTCGAGGGGCCGACTACGAGTATTACAGTCCATTGTGGCGCAATGAAAGAGCCTCGCCCGCACTATGTAAGCAGAGGGAGTAATGTAAAGTATAATTACGCAGGTATGTTGCTTTGTAATTATGATCTGGATTTCCGCTTCTCCGGCGGATTTCATTGTTGTAATTATTAGGAATTTCTTTGGAATCTTAATGGTATCTTTACTGTAATGTAAGTAGTGATGTATCTGTTTCGCGGAGATTAAAACTGCACGCGTGATGAATTAGGGTAAAAGCACCAATAGATGACTGCCACCCAGAAGTTGACTGTTAGGTCTAAAAATGCAAATAATTAAATCAGGAATAATTTTACATGCCTGGGAGTATTTTTCTCACACGCAGCAGCACTATATCGAGTGTCGCATGCGAATTCCCAGACAATTAAGCCACACACGAGGCAGGGAGCGGTCGTCGAGTTTGCGCTTCGCGCCAAAATTGCATTTTATATGGGATCCTTATTAAGAAAAGCCCTCAAAAATTTAAGCTTTTAATTACGTAAAAAATCGAATATGGCTTTTATTTCCTTGATTAACTTCAGTATATATTTTAGACTAATATCTCTATTGTGTATATTATAAAGAATAGTTTTTTTTAATTTATTTTATGAGATATTTGCTGGTCAAGTTATGGTTCCAATATTGCGTGTTCGGGCCAAAAGATGAACGACGGTCAACTTTTGGGCAAAGGCTCGAATTTTCAAATGCTTGTGTAAATTATAATAAAATAGCTAGATGTAATATTTATATATAAAATTACAATCAGTTTTGTAGTTCATTTTTATACCAAAAGATGAACGACCTTTTTTTCGTGTAACACGTTTTAAAGTAATTTACTTTTGTATGGAAACGGGATTGTTCAACTCAAGAATCGCTGTCCAAAACGTGAACTAGGAAAATTTACTGGTTCATCTTTTGGGTTGGATTCCAATAAATGAATTCGAATCAATTTAGTTCGTTCATTTCGTTGATGCGGTGTCCAAAACATGAACCAACTGATTTTATTGAACGGTTGAATTTGGGAAAAGTTAAACTTTTGTTCTTAGAGGTGAGATTGTTACACAATGTACACCGTGTTTATATTTCATTAAAAGAAGGTTCTTAAGGTTAAATACAATTAATTTATCTAAGAAATCAACATTTTTACTATGCTCTATTCATCTATTGGAGTTTTGGCGTTCATATATTGGTCTCGCTATATTGCAATTATGCTGGTTCATCTATTGGAGTCAAATTGTTCAGTGATAGGGCACTTTGTTCAACTATTGGTGAATTTGGGTACTTTTCTAATATAATTATTTTTATAAAATTACTGAAGTTTAATACGAGGCACGAAAATAACTTATTCTAAACTCAATTAAATGCGGAATCATATAAAAAAATAAAAATTTATGAATATGAGTTACATCATATAGAAAAAAATATTTAAAGTTGGGAAAGTTGCTTAACTGTTCATCTATTGGTGATTTTACCCTATTACAAATTAACTATGTAAACATACCGTGAAAAACTGCGGGGTATGATTGGTGGTGGTGTTAAGATTTTTTTTACTACATACCTAAGGTATTTATTTAAGTGTAATAATTATTGTCTTCGATAGTAATGTATGAAACAAATAAATGTAACATACGAGTAAGTAAGTATAGGTACATAAAATAAGTAATTAAATTACCTATTGAAAATAGTGTTAGTAAGTAGTGTTAGTAAGTAATTATTGAAAATAGTGTTAGTATGTAGTTATGTTATGGTATATTAAAGTAAATTAATTCAGTAAGGCATGATTTAGGACTTTATAAATAATAGCGATAATCAACATGAAAATCGCTGCGATTTTCATATTATTATCACTATGAAATAATATTAATTAGTAGTTATCCATTTCCTTTCTTTATCCAGATATCTTTATCAAGCAAATGACAACAGAGGTCCATAAATGAGTCACTTAAATTAAATAAATGAATGCATTTATTTATTTCATCATGAAATGGATTTATGAGAGTTTTATTTTAGTTTATATGACTATGCGACTAATTTCGTCGTCATCAAGTCAATGACTATTTATTAACATACGAGTATTGCTTACATTTTCTGTACATCTAAGTAAGTACACCACCTATTACGTATTGCTTTTCTTATAAATTATACCCATAGTCATCAGAACCATTTTTTTATATGTTTATTTGTACAACATTGATTGAAATTGCTATTTTCTCTATTTCTAACCATACAACGTAGGTAAATACGTCTTTAGGTACCCTATCATCATGCTAGAATATTCAGACTGCCGTCCTACAGGCCGCATTGGGTGCTTAACTATCCATATTAATTAGGGACCTATACCTAAAATTACAATCACCCTATATCCCAAACATTTTCATACTAATGTAGTATTTATTTCTAAGCAATACAGCCCATATTCCGATACCACATTACGTCAATTAATTCGTTTTGATACAATAAAATCCAAGTGGTCTAATCACTTTTAATATCATGGATATAGCAAATAATTACCGGCTCGTAGGCGATAATTAAAGAACTCCCTCGATACAAAATGATACGTTTCTAACAATCCTTTATGCCCTAGTGCTTAAAGTAAACTAGAGAGTGCTATAATTGAACTGGTGATATCGATCGATTGTAGGGGAATTATTTTGATAAGTTCGTTGAGTAGGTAATTTAAATTTCCATATTTTATTAGTTGTGCCTTCTTCTAGAATACATTTGGATTTTATCGCTGTTTTCACACTCCTTCGTCGCACATGAGAGAGCAAAGTGACTAGTAATAAAATCAGACTATTATTCTCAGAGCCCATTGGCTCTATACAGTGTGTCTATGACACTGGCTTTTATCGAAACCGAGGAATGCGATGCAGATTTCTAGCCAAACCATGAACATTATTCGATTCAAAATGCAAAATTTAAAAGTAATTAACTTTCTAAGAAAAGTTAATTGAGAAATTTAGGAAGCAATGTACTTCAAAATGAATCGTTAATTTGCACTTGACAATGACAGATCGCAGCCACTCACAACGTTTGACAACTAAGCAGTACACGCGTTACATTGATCGTCCGGAGGTAATAAGATTAATTGTACGGTCAATTTAATTATTTTGTCAAATGTTAATGCCTACTTGAAAACGATTGCTAGTAATGTGTACGAGTATTATAGCGTAGCCTAGTTGGTAGTGACCCTGCCTACGAAGCTGGAGGTTCCGGGTTCGAATCCCGGCGAGGGCATTCTTTGTGTATTTATTTATCACAAATGTTTGTTCCTTGGTCATGGCTGTTTATGTATTTAAGTATTTATATGTATCTATCTATTATATATATCGTCGCCTGGTACCCACATCACAAGCCTTAATTGAGCTTACCGTGGGACTAGGTCGATTTGTGTAAGATGTCCCAAGATATTTATTTATTTATTTATTATTACCCATTTTTGTAAAAGCCCGGGTCATGGAAACACACTGTATATTTACCAATCTTTATTATCTGCAATTTATTGTCACACCTTGTACCTACTGCTTGAATTATATGGTAGTATGTATTCATATGGGATAGGTATATTATATAGATACGAATAATAGGTAATTCCACAAGATTGAAGGCGAATTATGCCACACACATCTAAATAAGGTATTAATATTAGTTTCGTTTTATCATTTTATAATTATAACTAACGTGAGACTCAAATATATTTAAATATTTATCAAACGGTTTACTCACGTAGCCCACTCCCGGTAATCCATGATGAGGATGCTCTAAATGGATCGAAACATGTCAAATAATTGACTTAAATTACGTGAGTAACCCGTTTGATAAATATTTAAATAGTTTTATCATAACTAAAATAATATTTAATTCTCTAAAAACTATTATTAATTACAATAAGTTGTGAATACTCATTGACAGTCGTGTCAATGACCTTACGTGACTAGCGTCAAAATATTAAAGCAATCCATTGAACTAACTTTTTGATTAGGTAGTTATAATTCTAACGTTAGTTATAATTCTAAAAAAGTTTTAGTTTGTTCACAGAGGCTTTGCTGTGTATTTTTAATGACATTATTAGGTAAGTAATATTATATTACGTACTTATATTGACATTATTTATAGGTATAAAATAAAAGTATGTAAACTATTTACTATTTTAATCTATTCTTCATATGTTTCGACGGTCGTGACAGAAGTCTAGAAGAAGTTCTACGAGTACCTATTGAGTGTAGCTGTAGGTATCTAATTATGAGCAATGTACATTCTTCCGTACGTCCCTTCTGACAACTTATTATAAGTTTCAGAAGATTCTTATAACAAATCGAATTCACGAAAATGTTCTGAGACCCTTTTGTTTGAATAAGAAAGTGATTTTTCCTTCCGGTAATAATAATTTTAGGTTCAATAATAGTTTTAGATAGGAATTTACTAGTACTTACTTTTTTTATTAGCGTGGTTTACTGTCCCACTGATGGGCAAAGGCCTCCCCTCTTTTCCTCCATTCGGCCCAGTCGTCCCAGTTCTCCCGCCAATTTGGATAGAACGCGTCCAGGTCGTCCCGCCATCTCATTCTCGGTCTGTCAATGCCCCGACCTGCACCATTGAAGGTTTCCCGTGGGTCCCAGACTGAAACCGTTTTGGCCCACCTTGCTGGGTGCATACGGCAAACATGCCCGGCACAATAACTTCTAAAACCTACCTACTTGTAAGTAGGTAACTAAAATAAGGAAGCATTTTTACTGTTGAATTACTTAACTATTATCCTTATTAAATAAATGTTTTTAATTATTTGCTACATATTTTAGTAATATCCCGCTTCATACCCTGTAACAATTAGTAGGTAAACATGTGTTTGTTATTTTTATTTGGCATGATAATTAAAATTTCAATTGAAATATACTTTAAATTAAATTAGATTGTAATGTTATGTAATTTTCACTAATAATTTTAGGTTATATTTATTTTACTTACCAATAGGGGAAGAACTCTTAATACAAGCATTTGTAATGCTTAAAAAGAGATACTTGCACAATTTTGTAAAATGTTCATGATACCAAATAAATAATTTTAATTTTTTAATTTTATTTTAATACCTACCTATTATATTATAATTATGGTCATCGCCGTTAGTACTATAAGTACGTACTAATACTAACTCTATTTTTATAATATAATAACTACCTATTTTCGTAATTGTAGGTACCTATTTAAATACCTACTGGTATCCTAAAAGTCTTATAATCTTATTTTCAAAAATAATAGATGCCTACGAACAACAATTTAGGTACATTACGTATTAGTATATTATTACGTTTGTACATTATTTATTTCATTTAAAATTTTTGTTAGGTACCTATATAGGTATGTAGGCTGCCTTTTTTTGTAGTATTAAAAGAGCATAGTCAATATACATATAAAAGAGCAGTTCTCAAAAAAAATATACCTACACAATAACGAGTGCCTTTTAGCTCTAGGTACATGCGTGAATTACCGTAGGTAGTACCTAGGTACCGTAACGGTGTCCTATTTTGTTACTAGCTTTTCGAATGATATAATATTCTATTCTATTATTTTATTTTTTTACTTATTATATTTATTTATTAACATAAAAATAAACATTAACATAAAATTCAAAGTCCCACAAAACAGTTTTCACGGTTTGACTGTGGGATCGTGCAGTCACTACTCTCTTATATTAATTTATAATATTCTTACTTTATGCATAATATATATTATAATATGACTCTAAATTATTATTTGATTAGACATAAATAAAGTATTATACCTATTATACATTGCGTAGTAACAAAGTAGGAAAATGAAACAGTAATTTAACGATCCATCTTAATTATGTATCAACTTTTAGAGAATGGCTCAAAAAGTTAAAGTAAAGAAATGATTCCAAGGACCAGATGTTGCAATATTAAAGCTGCAAATAGTTATTCATCTTAAATATTACGCCAACGCAATAAATTATTTTATTGTTTACTTTTATGATTCTACAGAATGCAGAAAACCATAAAACCTACGCGCTATAATCTGTTTACAGTTGTATTAACGCGACAATTAACCCATAAACAATAAATGAAGGAAAGTGGCAATTTCTCTAGTGACAAACGTCGGCCTTATCGACTTGAATAATGGAGCGAGTAGTTAGACTCGCGTCTTCATCCCGGTAATTAACGAACCCCCCTTGACCCCCTAACCCCCCGCGCACCCAACAGAATTAATCACACCATGAATCTCGCCCCCCAATCCTGGGTCGGATTAAAAAGTTTTATTGGAGCTTCGGTTGTGACAGCCCGGCGCGCCTCGCTTTCAGCCGCCAGCCAATCGCAGCCCGCCCGCATTTAAATAAACCGTTCCGATTGGTTGAGGTTTATTAAGCTCCGCCTATTCCGGGCGCCCGGCCCAGGGCTGTCACACGCCACGTCAGTTGACCGAGGCGCGTCGACCCGTCAGCCGTATCCCGCGTTGTGATCCGTTGTGTGATGTGAACATGGAGGAGGAGTCGATGTCGGGCCACAGTTGTTCGGAGGACGATATCAGCGTGGGGCGCCCGTCGCCGGCGCCGTCGCGGTCGCCGTCGCCGCACGATTACTTCAGGCCGCTGAAGCGCTTGAAGATGTCCGAGCCGGCTGAGGAGCGTAGAGGGGAAGGAGTGAAGAGTTTTAGTATTTTGGACATTTTGTCGCACAGTCCGAGGACGCCGGCGAGGATAGTGAGGCCGTGGGATGGGGCTGGTTTGGAGAGGTTGCAGAGGTTGCAGCGTTTGGCTGGGGCGGCATTACTGGATGGGGAGCGATGGAGACTGGCAGCGCTGGGTTTGTTGCGGCCTCGTGAGGCGGAATGTGACTCGGCGTCGGAGCGATCGTCGTCAGCGTCGGAGTACTCGGAGCCGCGCCGGCCTCACGCGCAGGCGCCGCACACGCCGCTCGACGCACTATTCCACATGACCAGCAAGACCTTCGAAGCTAATAATCCTGACAATGGAGGTGAGTCTATCTTTAATATCTTCACTATCACTCCTTCTTCCTTCCCGCTGTCCCAGTTTTATCTAGGGTCGGGTCTCCTTGTACGGCGGCGCCAGGACGCTCTGGGTTGTCAAAGGCAATATGTTCTGCTGCTTCATCTCCCTCTTGATATTGGTCACTATCACTATATAGTATAAAATAAAGTCACTTTTTCAGTCCCTATGTCCCTTTGTACGCTTAAATCTTTAAAACTACGCAACGGATTTTGATGAGATTTGTTTTAATAGGTAGAGTAATTCAAGAGGAAGGTTTTTATGTACCCGTGCGAAGCCGGGGCGGGTCGCTAGTTTTCTTATATAATAGGGAGTAAACGAATAGTTGTTTTTAGGTTTTTAACAGAAATGATGCTGCTAATATCAAATAAAAATAGAAGCTCTTATCTTGTTGTCAAGAAAGTAGAATATTGAATAGGAAAATCTAATAAGACCTGTTTAGAAATACATTGTTTGATACCTGATGGAGCAGTTCTTAAAAAGTTTGTACACAATTAGCGGCATTTTAAATTTCCTATTTTGTTACCAACATTTTATGTGATTATCAACACTTTTGTCTATTATTCCGCATAATTAAGAAACTCCACAATCTTCAAATACTTAATTATAAATAAATACATACATTTTTATACATTTTTTATCATTAAAAACAGATTAGGAACTCCCACATTTAACCCTAATAGGTAATTTTGTACACACTTTTTTAGAACTGCTCGGTTATGTTGCGTACTTTTAGTTATTTATAACTTAGGACCTACGAAAATTTGCAATATTTACCTGAATTTTAATTATGCATTGGTTTTAAGAGTAAATTAATTAATAATTAAAAAATAAATTAATCTATCGCCCAACTTTGTTATGGTTGTTTAGGGTTAGGGAAATTAGTTTTAATGTAAATACGCCATCTTCAACTAAAATAACAATAAATATTATTGTGGTTGGCTACAACAACAATAATATTGTATTCACTGTATTTATTTTGTAGGTACCAATATTTTTACTTTCCATAGGTAATGGGTCTGGAAATTAAAATGTAAAATGTATGTATACAACTTTAAAGAAAATGCTCCTAATCAGTTAAGATAAGTATCTTTTACGAAATAGGTACGAAATAGGCACTACGGACCGGGTAGTGCGATTGTGTCAGAAAGTATGGCATTTCTGACACAATCATGGTTTTATCACCAATTTAAAACCTTGAGTTTACATAAATTTTTAGTTAAAATTATTCATATTTATTTATTAGTATTAACGTAAAAATATATCTTCGAACATGTTTCACGATTTGTGTCAAAAACGTCAAATGCTATGGAAATTCAGCAATAATTGTTTTCTTTTTTTATTCTCCTGACGAATGGTATAGTTAGGTTTATTTAAGTAATCCTGTCTAATAACTTTCCAACGGGTACCAGGCAACCATAAAGCATACAGTATAAATAGCCCAACGTGACAGGAATAAAGCCAACAAAACGCGGCCGGTACTAATTGCACTAATTAGGGCCCATTCGCGATCAATTGAGCGGAGTCGGCCACGCAGCCAGGACTCTGTTCGCTTCATATTAATTATAAATTAAATTAATTAATATCATGAATTTAGATGTAAGTAACATTCCTTGTATTAATCTTGTATAGGTGCCTTTTCCTGTTTTATACACAATTAAACTCAAATCAATTCATAATTTGAATTCAAATTTATTGTACTGATCCTTAGCAACCACAGACGAGGGGTTCAGACAGATTTTTCAATGCCTGTTTATGTTTGCTATGTTGTTACCCGTATTTTATATGATTATCAATACTTTTGTATATTATTTCGCATAATTAAGAGAACGCACAATGGAGAAAACCTGAATTGTAAAAAAGTCGGTAACAAAATAGGAGTTTTCCTATTTTGTTGCCAATAAAAAAACTCTATAGTGCTTTTTGCGTGTCCTCGTGTATGGCTGTGAAGCCTGGACACTGACACAAAAAGAAGAGACTCAACTCCTTGTAGCAGAAAGAAAGGTTCTGCGCAAAATCTTGGGACCTGTAAAAAGAGACGACGGAACATGGAGGATCCGTAAAAACATAGAGATACAGGAGCTGATGGCCGAACCCAACATCATCGGCGTAATAAAGTCACACAGACTTCGCTGGTTCGGTCACCTGCTCAGAATGGGAGAGGATCGTGCTGCCAAGAGAGCATACGTGGGCCGACCGACTGGCCGCCGCCCGGTCGGGCGACCCAGGTACCGCTGGGAGGACACAGTGGAGGCAGATCTGCGACGTCTTCAAGTGAATAACTGGCAAGAAGCTGCGCAGGATCGAGACGGATGGCGTGCTCTCGTTTCGGAGGCCAAGACCCTCTTTGGGTCCCTGAGCCAAATTAGTTAGTTAGTTAGCTTTTTGCGTGCGTTAACAAACGGCAACACACGCAAATTGCACTAGAAATTCTGTACATTTTTTTAACGCTAGTAATCTCGTAGTAACTTACAATGCTTTAAAACAAAATATAATTTAAGTTTGCTAAGAATTGCTTAAATAACGGGACTGTATGTTTATCATTGCGTATTACATACAACATCCGTCAAAATAACATATTTACCCACACATAACTCAAAGCGAATGCCAAAGAAACCATTAGTATGACTAAATGCAGCAAGTCTAGTTGAAATGCATTCAGTAAATGCAAGTAATGTATTGATTTCTAATCGATTTTCATTTCCTGCGCATTTGTAACCATACATTAGTAATGTATGAGTGTCGATTTAGCCAAGCGGTAATAAATTGAATGGCTAATATAAATGAGTCGGCAGATATTGGAAATTTACATTAGTGAGAATTTAGATAACTCCCGTCGCTATAAAATATATTATGAGCTAAACCGCTATGTGGTATTGGTAATTATTTTACTCCATCTATCTGTAAATTTTATGAAGCAACAATTAGTATTCCTATTTAGTTTGTTTTCTATTGAATTGATTATAATGGAATTATTTTGTGAATCAATAAGTAGCGGTCTATCTTGTGGAATGATATTGAATAAACAATTAAACATTTTAACAGGTTTTCATCAGGAATTGTTTGCGTTTTTCCTTTTCTTTAAATTACGATAAGTACCTATTTATTCATGTTATACTATTGTTAATTTAGCTTAAATTTTAGATAATATAAAATAACATATTACTTCCCATGTTTTTTTTTTGAAAAACTGACATTTTGCTAAAAGTACTTCAACCGTCGGATACTCTGGTTGGAGGCCATTTGGATCATTTGTCTTTATTCCACCAGTTAGGACTTAATTATAGTAAAAGAGAGAGACAGATCGTCCATTAAATACAAAAGCGACACAAGTCAAAAAATTACTTTTTACAGGGGAGCTGTTTAAAGATTTTGTATTCGTTTTTTGTTCACAATTTTTTTTTACAGCATTAATATTATATGTGTTATATATCAATTTGTAGGTATTTTAACCCTCTTTTGATGTGTTTGGTTATTAGAAAGTAATATGTGTTGTGCAAGCTTTTATGAGCGTATACGTCCGTTTTGCATAAAAAAATAACATTAACTCTGAATTATTTTTTTCCATCAAAGGCCACAAATACAAAAAATAAGCAGTTATTTCATTTAAATCATACATAAAATCATGTCTTAAACATATAAATATTGTTTTTTTAACAAAACTGAACCAGACAAAACTTCTTCTTACTGTTTCTTTACTTACATATTCTCAGAACATGTTTATAGGTACCGTAAACCGGGGTTGCTTTGATTAATTTTAACTTTTGTTACATATTTTGATGAATTTAACGGACGTACTAGTTTAAAATTCAGATATAATTATCGGATTTCTTCAAGAATCAACCTGCTACATAAAAAAATGAGGTACCTTTAGTTAATAAATATAAAATAAATACAACGCGATCAAAGTAATATTGTTGAGAATGGAATTAATACTTTGATACCACTTATTTTTACTATAAACTGGAAATAGCCCACCTAAAAGCACGTAAATAATAAAAATCGGTTAAGTACATCTTTAGTTATTTGTTTTTTCTATGTGTATTGTATTTGTGTGGTGGTTACTATGATCCCATACTAAATTATCCAAATTGATGTTTTGACGGTTTACTAGTTTTTTCATTAGAATTGATGCAAGAACTTAATTTTTGCCGATATCTTTCAATATTTAATTGCAGAGATAATAAGTCTTTCCTAAAAATCTACTTATGATTAGTAATAATGTAACAATTTTTTTTTCTAGACGACATGACAGTTTAGCGCTAGTACTTGGGTACTACCTATGTAGTGAAGCAATATGCATGATGACTGTCAAGTCAAGTCAACATCTTTTCTCGATTTTTGAAAGATTTACATGAAATACACAAAAGTAACGTCACGTTTGTATACTACACTTATATTAAATAAAAGTTGTGTACAATAATGACTGCCTGCAGACTATATTTTAGTAATAATTTATTCGTGTATGATGCGGTGCATAATGTCTAATAATTTATTTTAAATACAGTCATCATCCCTATGTTGGCATTCCCAAAAGTGAAAAAATAAATACTACTAATATAAGTTTTTAGATTCGTTAAAACATACACCGGGGTTAGATCTTTGTTTGTTTTACTTGTATTGTATACAAATAATATAATAGGAAAGTATGACAAATACTTAATAATCCGAAGTTTATGCCATTATTGTTTCTTCGTAGTCGCAATTATAGGTACACAAAATTCACAGTCATCTTCCACACAATCTCTAATATACTTTTAAGTAAAACGAACTCAATACAAAGTACCACGTTTTACAATTACTGTATTTATAAGATGTATTGTATTTTTTAAGATTTCATGCAAAAAATACTCAATTATTCAATCTGGTACATTTATGGATTTTAATATTATACTTAATTAAAAACGGTTGTAAATGCAACAATGTTTTTTGAAATTCAACATTCCGTATTGCGGCTCCTTTGTTTATAAAGAAATCTAAACCATACATATTTACTTTATTCAAAACAGCATCATGTATAAATATGGCTCCTGTGATTGATGCATTCGAATATATTTATAATTCAAAAAGGTTGCAAATCCTAATACGGCAGTTTTGATGAATGAAAAATCAAATTTAAGAGGATATTTTAAAATTAAAGCTGCCACATTCCGTTTTGCGACTCCTTTTTATATGAAGAAACATAATATTTACGGATTTATTTTATTCAAAACGGCCACATCTACAAATATGGCACTTTTGCTTACATATTTTTTAACGTAATCACTTATTTTTTCGTTTCATGGCACTTTTTCACAAAAATGTTGTGCGTTTTGGTCGACAGTCAAGTCGCAACTGACAAAATGGCAGTTTAGCACTGAAATTAGTCTCGAAAGAGCGATAGTGCAAAAAGGGCACCTGCATAATTTTGATACTTACTAACGTCAAATCGACAGGTGTCTTAGTGTCACGTAAAATATTAGTTCTTATAATGTCGTTTTTTCAATAAAATCATTTTTCACGGTTTTTGAGTTGTGTCGCTTTTGTATTTAATGGACGAGATACCCGAAGTTTACAATTTTGTATGTAGGTACAAAGCAAACCTTCTGTTAGATTCTTGAATATTATGCATGCATTTGTATCTGTTCATATCCCAACTGAGCATTTTGAAAATTCTAATTCAAAATTATTACGCTAAATACTTGACAAAAAAAATATTTTATAATCATTTAAATAATTAGTAACAAAATAGGAAACTTAAACCGCAATTTCACGAGTGTTCATTGAGTAGGTTAAATAGTGTAACTTTTTGAGAAATTATATTTTATTTTCGTAAAATTGCATAAACGCGGCTGCGTCCACAGCTGTGACATTCCTAACATCATGGCCGAAACGTCGGGAACTCAGGACAATATTTAACATGAGTTTACACAAGTCCCGTTTGTCCTTAAAATATGAGTTATCGTCAGAGATCGGATTTTTGTGCGACATCTCATACAACATGTATGTCATCAAAATGACGTAAGTCACTAAGAATGTCGCAAATCCATCCGATCTCTGGTTATCGTAAAAGCTTTAGAGAAAAGCTTAGCTACTGCACCTTTCTAACCTAAGTGCATTCCAAAATTGCAATGAAGATATTATTGATTGCCGAACACGAAAAAACTAACACGTTTAATGCGAGCCCCGGCGTTGGAATAGGTGATTACGTTATGATTACAGAGCGGCACCATAATTGAAAGATGGCGGACACCCCGAGCGGCAATTTCGGCGATTTTTTAATGTCATCGGTGTTTATACGTACGAAATTGTATTGAATACTGTCATTATACATTGATGAGTGGCAAAAAATGTTTTAATTGTGTAATTTGATTTTGATCAATATTTAATAGACATTCGATTTTACATTATGGAAACTCTACAATACATATTCATCTGACATGTGTATTTTGCAATAATAAAGGTATTTATGGTATTATTTTTACGGAAACATCAAATTTATCTTTCTGTCTCTATCTACTTCAGTGCAATGGATATTGAAACTCATTGAAACAGCAATAGAAATGAAATAAAATTTGTAAAAACACGAATGAAAAGGAATTATGCATTATTACAGCTGTAAAAACATTTATAAATGACAAGGACTATCATTACAATATCATTTATATGAAGAATGTTGATAACTGTAACACAACTAATTTAAGAGCTTCCGAGTATCCCTCGCCCAAATGAAGATAAATTTATAATTTCTAAACCGAAAATAATAAGAAGCCCCCACTAATTCACCCCAAATGCATTTTAAATTAATGGTCATTTAAACTCGTAACGGACGGCATTCATAAAAATTAACCACTTAATAAAATAACAGCAAATCAATGAGCCCTTGAGAAGTTACACACGTCATTCTCTTTTCGAAAAACTGACAATAGTCTGTGTGGAAACTGAATGCATCTGCCAGGAAGCACTAGCATACATTTCACGAGACTTCGCTTTTCGAACGTAACGGACATTGTTGCACGGCTTGCAAAAAACGCTATTGTTGCGGCACAAAAGAAGACATCACAGACCGTTCTAAATTAGAACGATATAAAAGGAAAGGGATTGCCGATGCCCCATATGCTAGATTAACACGTTAGTGGAGTCATTTGTCATTGCGCGGTCTGATTGAGGAAGTAATTTCTCGTATTTCTTAACGGAAATAACATTTTTTACATCCATGGACATTAGATGTTTGATAGCTGGATCATTATAATTCTTGGGATTAAGATCGATGCCAGGATATTGTCTCTCCGTGAAACGTGTGAAAACGAGGCGAATAAATTATAATACCCTTAACAATAGTGAAGTTTTTACAAGATGACTAAATTCCACGTCCGCCTCTTGGACTATCTATCCTTCATAATGCCAATTGTGTAATTATGTATGGAAATTTATAAAGCTTAATTAAACATGTTCACATTTACATGTTTTGGTACAAGTATGTTGTATGTGTATTAAATAAGATCAATAAATATGTCCTTATTGATTATCATATCCAGTATTAATAAACTTGATACAATACTGATTCGTTTGGATAAATACATGAAAAGTAGGTGTCATAATATACCTCTAAACATATATTATAATTTCATATTTCGGTAAAGTTATAAGAGCTTTGACATTAGTTTATGATGCGCACTTTTACTACCCGATCGATCAAAAAAGATGAAATGGAGAGTGTTCATCTTTACATTTTCCATTTTATTCAGTAACAAATAAATATATATGTGCGTAAACATGTAAGCGAAAGTATCCGACCAATGTGTAATCAAACTATAAACTCAATAAAATAGATTACCAACTAGCCACCATTAAAATTAAAAAAAGCAATCAAAGCTCAACTTTGGTGTCGGCAGATTTAATATCCCACAAATATACTCTAAATTACCTCTAACGAAATATACGTCAATATAAACTATATTGTCTATGCCAGAAGACCGAAGTTATAATAACTTTTTTATAAATCTTCATCTGAAGTAATTTCAACAATGCAACCTGTGAGGTCTGAAAGTATTCCGATTGTCTGCGCGTACGTCGGTCTTTGTAGTTGTTAGATGCCATTATAAAGAGACCTTTAAACCAGTAAGAGATCCCTAATAATCGGAGATTTGTCTTGTTTGGTTTTTAAACTTGTTTTTTACGGTCTGTGGGTGTTCGGAATAGCCCCAGCAAGGTGTCAGGCGGGTTATATTACCCCTATTATGAAAGGTAAAAAGCTCCCGCCATTATATTATATTATACAGGGTGTTGGGATTCGCTGAGTAATTGATTGTAAATGCTGTCGATTTGGGATTTTATGTGTTGGTCGTTGCATCGATATTAATGCATCTGGATTTAAAAAAAAGATAAT
>JALPQI010011292.1:0-45251 GCA_025490895.1 Thaumatotibia leucotreta | reverse complement strand
AGGCTTTTACGAAAATGGGTAATAATACGCATTACTCGCAATCGTTTTCAAGTATTAAGAGTTGACAAATATTTAAATTAACTGTACAATTATTTTTATTTCGTTCGAACGATCAATGCAACGCGTGTACTGCTTAGTTGTCAAACGTTGCGAGTGGCTGTGATCTGTCATTGTCAAGTGCCAATTAACGATTTATTTTGAAGTACATTGCTTCTCAATTAACTTTTCTTAGAAAGTTAATTACTTTTAAAATTAGGATTTTTAAACAAATAATGCACATGGTTTGACTAAGAATCTGCATCTCAATCCTCGGTTCAAATAAAAGCTTGCATCATGTTAACACACTGTATATATTATGGTCGCAGAATTGTACCTAATAGAAGGCAAAAACTATAAGTAATAGTATAGAACAGTAGCTGTACCAAAACTTTGCAAGTGTCTGTAACATTAGGTTTTACTCGATACGTAAAGCAAGCCGTCGCACTCGCTCCAATATGTCAGTGCGAGCGCGATAGAATGCTTTAAGGTGCGTTTAAACCAAAAGAGCATTCGCTGTTCTAGCGCCCTTTCTAAGAAATCAACCAATCGCGTTTTGTGTACCAATCGAATTTCGTAGAGTGGGAGGTTAGAACAGCGAATGCTCTTTTAGTTTAACCGCACCTTTACGTATCGAGTAAAACCGAGGGGCCGCACATAGTGTGCCACTAAGAGGGATAGACATAGTCACTTACTACATACTTTTTTTAAGAAGATACTTGTGTGTGTGGCACTTAGACTTAGCATCTAACACACACACACACAAAAAATAGTGGCACAGTGATAAGGACGGACGATTATCGTTCCTTTTCACTTCCACTAGTAAAAAGTTTCATAAGACCATCCCTTTCGTTCTTGCTATTATTATTACGTTGTCAAATCCATATCCATATTCTAAATCCATGAGTAAAACCTAACGTTACCGACATTTGCAAAGTCATGGTACGGCAGTACGTGACAAGTTGAAACTGGCTTGCATTTGTCAGGTTTCCTGCTGCAGGTGTCTGGGTTATCTGCTTTTCTATATTTTACAACACACATGCACACTCGTCGATATATTATAGTGAATCAATTCATCACTACATAGTATAAAATAGTCACTTTTTCTGTCCCTTTGTACGCTGAAATCTTTAATACTTCGCAACGGATTTTGATGAGATTTTTTTTAATAGGTAGATTAATCCAAGAAGGAAGGTTTTTATGTAGGTATCGTACCCGTGCGAAGCCGGGGCGGGTCGGTAGTTTAAATACAAAACTCTCGGTGAGATGATAGCTATACCTATCTTCGGTCGGTTTGTGTAAACTGGCCCAATATTTATTTATTTATTTATCTTCATTGTGCAGTCATGGTGTTATGATTCTATTTATACTTCGTTACTTTAGGGTTCCGTAGTAAACTGTCCGTCTGTCCGCAGCATAGTACTATAAATTTGCAATTTGGTACATAGTACATAGCTGGGATCAGATAACGGTTTTTTCTCTGTACTAAAGAACGGTTCGAATTCCGTTCTTTTTCGTTCTTCGGTAGGTATATATTTTTTTGTTAATGGAGTAATTCAAAAATACTATGTTAATAATTACATAAAATGTTGAAAACTACATAAAAAGTGTAAAATATTTAGCTATTTTGAGGTTTTTCTAAAAAACTGGTTCCGGATCCCTGATACTTTTTTTTTTCGGCATGATTAATACCTATGTACCAAATTGCAGATTTCTAGTACCAGTGACCATTGAGCTATGCGGCGGTCAGACAGACGGACAGAAATAAACTTTAAGGGTTCCTAGTTTACTTCTTCTTCTTTCAATTTAAGAGCTCTGAGCACTTGTCTGTGTAGCCATATGCAGCTGTCTCCGCACTCCTCTGTCCTCAGCAGTCCTCTTCACCTCCTCATACGACATGACGCCCGCCTTCTCCTTTATTTGGTCAGTGTATCTTATTCTTGGTCTTCCCCTTGGTCTTTCCATCCACTTTTCCTTCTATAATGTTCTTCAAAAAGTCATCATGTCGAATGAGATGGCCAACCATCTTGCCTCGTCTGTTTTCTATTGTTGCCAATAATGTGCTCTCTTCTTGAACTCGTCTCAGCACTTCTTCATTTCTTACTCTATCTGTCCACTTTATTCCCTCCATTCTGCGCCAGCACCACATCTCAAATGCCTCCAGCCTCTCTCTATTCCTTTGTGTCATAGTCCAGGTTTCGCTTCCATATAATGCAATACTCCATACGTACGATTTAATAAACATTTTTCTGGTGCTTCTTGATATTTTTGATTTAACTCTTAATGTTTCTTTTAGTTTACTACGGAACCCTAAAAAGTGTCCGTGGCCGAGCCGTTAGGGCCTACGCTAGCTTACGCGGATTACCCGCAACGGACGCTCGCCTCAAAGAAATTGTATAGACACCGCTAACTGGCGCGGGCGCGTGCGACGGACGTTAATCCGCGCGACGGGTTGCGGGTGTCCGCTCCGTGCGCACGCGGCGGGCACACCGGAGCGGACTTGTTTCTTGAATTCAGCGCTAAGTTAGGCGTGTGCCCGTCGCGGGCGCCCGTCGCGGACTCGCTGGCCCGCGGCGGGTGTCCGGAGCGGGACCCGCGAGCGTGCGCCCGCGGTGGGCGTCCGCGTAAGTTAGCGTAGGCCCTTAGGCCTCCAACAAAAGACTAACGTGCTACATACATGTTTCAGACCTCGGCGCCGCTCGGGCTCCAGCATCGTGGTGCTGGGCGCGGAAGACGAGAAGCGGCCGCCCACGGATGACAGAGACATGCTTACTATGCTGTCCCTCTCGGCTGACACCGGTTAGTATCATTTTATTAACCGACTTCAAAAAAAGGAGGAGGTTCTCAATTCGACTTCGATTTTTCTTTTTTTTTTTTTTTTTTTTTTTTTTTTTTTGTTGTATGTATGTTACCTGATATCTCCGAGAATAGTGAACCGATTCTAAAATTTCTTTTTGTGATCGAACGTGTATTACCCCGAGATGGTCCCATTGGCACCAAGTTGGGGTCTGATGATGCAATCCTGGAGAAATCGAGGGATCTCTTCAAATGTTATAGGTACATGTATGGCGCTTTTGGTAATTTTCATTCATTTACAAGAATTTGCATTCAGAAAGTAGGATTTGAGGAAACCAATGATGGAAACAAATCGGGAATCTTGGAGAAACCGGTTGAAGTCGGTTTTTTAAATTTTTAATTTGGTGATTATTTTATACCTGTAAACCTATTTAGATTCCAAATACTTCTCAAAACGTATTGCCATTAAAATGAAATCGTCGGCTGACAACCAAAACTCACTATAAAAACTGTCACTAGTCTTAGCAACCTCTTATGTCAGTATTAAATCAGAACTGAGATAAGAGCTTTATTTCAAGTAGGTATTTGTTACTTAGTGAGTTTTGCTTGTCAGCCGACGAAATATTAGGTGGTTCGGTAAATTTTCACTTCTATAAATGATATAGGTATGTAGCTGCTTTTTTTTATATATATTGTTAAAGACAACATTTAAATCTACTTCTTACTGATTAAATATCTTATTTAAATACTTCTCGAAAAAAATATGTATTTAATTTTTTTATCGGAGAAAAGTTTAAATTATAATGGCAATAACTCAAGATTTAACAACATTTGGTACCAATGAATAGTCTCGTAATATGTGATTACATTTTTAGGACAAGCCTTAATTGACCTTACCGTGGGACTAGGTCGATTTGTAATGAGAAGATGTCTTAGATGTCCCAAGATTTTTATTTTCTTATTAAGTATTTTTAAAATAATTGACAAAATACCTAATTGTGTATTATTATAACCGATTTTTCCTATGAATTTATTAACATTTTATTTAATAAGATTTCCCAATGTATTGGCATTTCTGTAAATTTTAATTAATTACACATTCAGGCCCATAAATTATGAAAAGTAATGATGATATTGATATGTCTTATGCAAATTAGACACAAATGTTTTCAATCAGTTCTAAATTACGTGCTTAACCATCCTTAACCATTGTGAATAGCAAAAATTTGCATGTCATTGCGATATTGCATGATATCATCCTATATCTGACCACATACGAATATTACTAATGCTTTGACAATGTAAACTAAATGCATTCAGCATTACGTATATCTCAGATTAAAGTTCATTCTCAGGACTTTCTTATTTATAGAATACAATTAGACAATAGTTGAATAACTTCCTAGATATGACCGGTCAAACTAGTCTCGGTCGGTGTTATACAACATGCAACATTGATAAATGCTATGTCCAAAGATAGCATTGTATTATGAATATTATGATAGCATTGTTTTCTGAAATTTAATCTTAAATTTGTCACGGGGAGTATTGATATTCACAAGGATCTATTGTAATTTGTATGACATTCTTCTTTCGATTTCTTAGTAAAGTTCATCACCGGATTTGACTTTTATCTAGTCCAATAACCTAGTAGGTAGCTGCATTTTTTTTGCACAGTTAACAAAGACATAATTGACAAATAAACACAAAACGCCAGCTTGTCACGAAAGGGTCACAACTCATCATGTAGCTGGCAAAGTCAGCGTTGTTCTTCGGTTGTGACCCAGGCGCCCGTTTCTCGAAAGCTTGTAACTTGTAATTCAATGGTTGACTGGTAGAGAATGCCTGAAGGCGTTAAGTTCGCCATTTGTACTCTTTTATATTGTGCAATAAAGTTTAAATAAATAAATAATTCAAGTGGAAGTTTATTTTTAACACAGATGACTTCCGCTTGTTTTAAAAGTTACAAGCTTTCGAGAAATAGGTGTGTGTGTGGTCGACGAACGAAACGAAGAAATTTCGAGCATTTTTCTGTATTGGAGTGACAGAGATGATTTACGATTTTCAGAGTTCGCGATAGAGACAGATAGATTCATGTTTGAGAACTGTTATTCAACTCTGTTGAGTATTCACACTAAAGTTTTTCTTAGTAACGAAGTTATATTTTTTATTCTTCAAACCAATCATTACCTTGGCTGACCTTCCGAAACAATGGGACAAAAAGTTCGGCATCTGCCTCTTCTTGAAAGAACCTTTCATTGTTAACTACAGTTTTTGTGACTTTGGTAGTTAACTTTATTAAATCAATCTTCTACTAGAATCTGGCCAAGTAATTACCAATCTACTGCGTAATTGAATTGAATTATACACAAGCTTAGGTAGTTTCGTGTGTTTCCGTATTTTATTGAATTGTGGCCATTTGTGGCCAACGAAGTTCTAAAAGAAAACAGAAAATTTTTACTACTATACATATAATATGTATGTGACCTGATTTCATGCTCTCGAATAAGCCCCAAAACAATTTTATAAGTTTCCAACAATAGTTTCATTTTTAATGCGAGATTTCAGTGTCGGCAGGTTTTTTCCACGATAATGTCTCGATTGAAAAGCCATGATTGTTAGTCTCACTTGTTAAAAGACATTAAGTGGACATGGCAATGAGAGGTTAAAAACTTGATTGACCGTAATGACAGATGACCACTAATTTCGATTGCTCGAAATTCAAAAATCTACCGCTACGCTTTACGTTACCATGAGTTGTCGCCTTACTTTCTATGCAGCTCGCTCGCACCAATATGCGAGTACAAGCGGGATGGATAGAAAGTATAATCGTCAGTGGATTAAAAAAAAAGTAAACAAATGTGGCTGACTTACCATAGTATTTGACACATATAGTGAAACACGTTTGCAGATATACAGGGTGGAACGGAACGACGACCTTTCCCGCTACCGACCGAGTCTACCAACCATTACGATGAACTTTCAGTATGGGACCAACATCGAAAACGTACATGGAAAATTGACTTTTCCATACTATTGAGCTCTGACTAATCAGTGACTTTGTATGAGGGGTTAATTTTTTCGTTAACTAATACTAATAAATATCAATAATTTCAATTAAATATTATGTGAACTCGGTGTCTAAGATTTTAAGTTCGTAATAACACCAAAATTGTGTTCTAAAAGGGTCTGATTATGGAATAAGCAATTTTTTAGTATTGTTTTCATTTATTTTAGATTCTACTGATGATTAATATAAGTCCGCGTTAATAACGCGGGGCAGCTCATGGTAAGCACACAGCCAGCTATTCACCTCATCTCGTTCCATATATAACCCACGGGGGCATCGGGCGTGTCTCTCCGGTCCACTGAACGCATTGTGCAGGTCATTTCTCAGCTCATTTGTCGCTGAGTGTACTTCCGATAACCATTCATCGGTTGGGTTCGAAAACGGTCATAAATGAATGATGGATTGATGTTTCGGTTATATTTTTGGGTTTAAACTGGAAAAATACCCCGTGGGGAAAGATCTAACAAAGAAATAATCGGATATATCTCTCAAATGATTAGCAAAAACTTCGCGGTGAGAAAGACTATTCGTCCCTCTTTTATAAACAATGTTAGAAAAAGATGGGAAGTTTATCGCGCGCGATTTTCTGTCGCGCCAATCTTATGCTAAGCCAGCAAAGCTTGTAGTCCAAACTAGTCAAACCGAAGCAGGGTGAATATCTGAGCGTTTCAACTGCCTAATTTTGGTGGCATTATTTTTGCCGAAGTTTCTATTCGTTACAATGTGCTAATTTGTAATTTGAAGGAGGCACGGTACCTTATACAAATGACGAAGTATAACATTCAGTCGTTTAAAAACTTCTGCATAAAAAATGCCACCAAAATTAGGCGGTTGAAACGTTCAGATATTCACTCACGACTTTGAATTTTTAAGCCTTGCTTAATGCTTAATTTTTTCATGAAAGTGCTCGAATTCATACTGCTGCCACAATGAACTTCATTATCCATATCATTGAAGCTGATGTTTTATTTTATTTTTATTTGACAACAACATATATAGGTGTTTCTCCAGCTACTAAATGTATATGTAATTATAATTTATTTTCGCGTTTTCTGGTTTGGTCTCAGTAAAAGTTACTCGATTTGACTTGTTCTTTTGGGATGTCTGAGAGATTAAGGTTTTCAGTGAAATAACTGTATATTTTTTTGAAAATACGACTAGAAAGAACACTACTGTAGAATACTTTATTGTTGATGGAATATAACTGTGGCCCTAGTGGAAAATTGTACAACTCCTCGAGACTTGTAAAAAAGGACATAAGTTTAATACAATTGCATAGGTACATCGGTTTCCAAAATGGCCAGCGAGTAGCGAGTAACCTTTTTCACTAATCGCCACAATTTGTAATGACTCAGAGCTCGTACGAATTTTCCCGTAACTATAATGCATAACACCGTCCGTCGTTGATTCCAGGTCCCCACCGCGAGATGGCGGTCGACGTGCCAGACAGTTTCATCGCGCGTAACAAGACACCCCCTCGCTACCCGCCACCCCGCCCCCCGCAGGTACGGCTGCGACCCTCCAGGGATGACGAGACCCTTCTCCTGTCCTCCGGCTCCGGTACCAGCTTCGGCAGCAAGCATTCCCTACTACAAAGCGCTGTAGATTCAGGCCCTAGCTCCGATGGATCAAGCTACAAAAACAGCACTATGGAACTCCTATCCGGCCCGCAAAGCTCGGAAGGTTCTGGAACAAGTTTCGGAAGCAAAAAGTCAAAAGGCTCATCAACTGCCAAATGCGAACTTTCTGACCGAGCATCCGTAGCCTCAAACACTACCCATACTTTGAGCGACCATAAAATCCAACTCCTCATTTCTAATGGCGACGATTCTTTAATAGATTGTAGAGAAGGCGTGTCCTACTCTGCGAGGACGGATTCCGTCTTAATACGAGAAGCTGTGTATGCGTCGTATAAACTGCCGCCTGGCTTCGATACAACGCCAGTGCTGTTGGGAAGAGAAGTGGCAGTGGACGTGCCGGATTCGTTCGTCCAGATTGTGAAAACGACGCCAAAATACCCGGGTACCGTGGACAGAAAGAGCTTGCAGGTAACAGGCATCACGCATGGTCATTGGTGGATGGTATCATGGGTCGAGGGTAGTTCTACCGCGAACTGCGAAGATCGTAAGGCTCTGTCACTCCAATTACGCATTCGTTGGAGTGAGAGAAACAGCTCGTGATTACGGTATTCGATGTTCGCGGTAGACCTCCTGATGTTTGTCAACGTTGCACATATTGTTTTTTTGTTGATAGTCTATAATAAACAGATAAGGGATTTATGAGGCTTCTAAACGATTAGCTAAAGTTGTAATATTCCTGTTGATATATGTCTTAGTGAGAGCTGTTAAGGGAATAAGTGAAAGTCTATACAGTGTACTAGAAACCTTACATCCTGCTCACTTGTTGCTGTTTGCTTTCCAAATAAATAAAATAAAAATAAAAGTTGGTATAAAACGCTCATCAAACCTCTGTCTATGTCATTAAAACGACAACTGTGTCTGCGTCTTTGTCGGTCATCCGAGCCGAAACGAGACGATTGACACAATTGTCGCTCTTATGTCATTTGACATAAAGCCTTTATGGTTCGGCTGGCCACTAATGAAGGATCCGCCCTTATATAGCTAGGCCAAGACACAGTAATTCTACTCTCTTACACAACAATGAATTTGGAAAGATATACCTATGTACAACTTTAAACGACAACGAAAAATCTCCAAACTTGTCTTCTATTAAACTTCTGGAAGTTGTTACAAACTAATAAAACAGTGTTATGCATATAAAACAATAGAGCACCGCAAATTGAATATTTGGCAACGAGCCACGAAATTTGCTGCAAGAAAGTGCATTAAACTTTCATATACGGTCGCCAGCATATTAATATATGCCTCTATTCAGTGTTCACCAGTCTGTGAACCACCTTTTGACCACCTTTTGACCGCCGTAGTCTGATGGTGATAATAAGCTAGACAATCTATATACGAGTAGCTCAATTCGCCAGTCTGACAAATAAGACAAAGTTCTGATTTGGTTTTTATTATCTGAGAATTTGGTTAAGAAGATTATGAAATTGTATATCGATTTGGAAAGCAATATGAGTGACGTTGACTTTAACATCAGTTCTGGGTAATTTGGATGGTTTGGGCTGTTATCTGGGACGTTACTAACATAGAAACTATTACTTATACTAACTTTAGGTATTACATGATGGGATATCTAACACTTAAACGGTAAGGGATAATCACAACTATCATTAAGTAAGATATTTCAGTATTGCTAACAATCTGAACGATGTATACAATAATGAAATATTCTTACTATATCTGTAAATAAAATAATTTAATTGCACCTACACACTAAACACAAGTTAAATACCGACTTGCAACAAGTAGACTCTGAATATCGTGTTATCCATTATAGGTTAACTTAAACAACCTTTGACTTGTGTACTTGTACACTCAGTTGATTTTAATCGGCCATAGATTTTTCAGAAATCAACCAACTTTAATTTTTTATCAAACTGACTAGAGCTTTAACATATTCAGAGGGCAATGTATGAAATGACAAATGACGATAAAAACGTAAACGCGATCGAGACGTTTAGTGTAGTGAGGGCCTAGTGTAGGTAATAACTTATCAAAAACGTCTCGATCGCGTTTACGTTTTTATCGTCATTTGTATGAAATGACAAATGACGATAAAAACGTAAACGCGATCGAGACGTTTTTTATAAGTTATTACCTACACTAGGCCCTCTGTTCGGTCTCTTTCTGCATTGTCAAAAAATTGAAGTTGGTCGTTTTCTGCATAACTAAGGTCAATTACGAGTATCCTACTTCACTCTAACTAAAAGGCATGAAAATTACAATAACTAGGTGATTTTTTTTGCAATCACTTTACTTTACGCAACATAAAAGTAACTAAAAATGGAATAAAATAAATGTTTTCAGTACAGTTCGTGCTGTTCATCGCAATATCGAGAAATGGTAATTTTTTTGTCAGGTCGAAATTTCGGAGGGCCATTTTTATCTACTGAAAACTTCGTACGATATATGTGCGAAAAGGAAATTCATAACTCGCTACGGTCGTATTTTAATTATCGCCACTCGTTTCGAAATATCGTAAGGGTTAAAATAACTTGAACAGAAACATTTTAGTATAAAATAAATAGCTTCAATATTAAATACCTAATTCATTCATTATTATATAAGTTTTTTACGCAAAATCTGGTGACATAACGTACAAGCCGACCTGGGAACGCTATAGAATTTGATCGAAATGAAATCGTTTTACAAGTAAATGATCATCTATGTTTTATGTATTTGTAACGTGTATAAATTATGTATGTTTAACGATCGCTATTTGCTTAAAAATGTGGATAGTGCTAATTGGCTATTGCCCTACTTGGTTCTAGTCCTTTTGCAGAAAAACCAATATTTATTACTAATGTCAAACTTAACGAACTTACGTCATTCAAGACAGTGAGCAAACTTGTGTCTTATTTTTGATATCAAGAAATGCTTTCCAGATTAGTAAATGAAGATAGGAAGTGTGCGTGGCATTGTATCGTATGAAATGTTATAGTAGATAAGATGACACACCGCAAGCGTGCGCGTACAGTTGTACACGCCACGCATTCGGTGTGGCTCGGCGTTTATTTTTTTATTTGGTAAATTCACTAAAGCTGGCACGAATGGAATGAATGAAATGAATGACATCTATCATTGTGTGTTTGCGGACCTGCTATTCCAACCTGTCTGTACTGTCATTTTAACATCCACACATAGATCTGTCACTTGCTCGATCCATTCGTGCCAGCTTTGATGAATTTACCTGTACAGTCAAGTGCGAAAATAAGTATCGAAAGAATCCGCTCATAAAAATGTTACTATGTTCTTATTACACAGAATTAGAGTGCATAGGACATATTTTTTGAACATTTTATCTTTAACTATTTTGTCTTTAACTGTATAAGAGAGGTGCCTTTACCAAGCAATGGAAATGTGACAGTTTAGGCACATAAATAATGCATATTCGAATAAAAGAGAGGCAAATAGATATATCGTTTCCTTTAATCAGTTGAGTATTTTTGTGTACAATTTAAAAAAAAATTATTGACATGTAATAATTAGTGTGTCTCTCACATTACCGTTAGTACTTTTCTCAATGTGCGTTCCCATTGTGGGTTCACGTTGGAATTTCGAGCTTCTGAGTATATCAGTATTTAGTAAAAAGTCTCACACAATTGTAAAACTAGCCACACTAAAAGTTACATTCGGTTAAATATGGACCCTCAGTCGTGACTATGGTATCCATATTTACTATCATCATGGAAGAGGATGAGGATATTGATCAATAGTAATCCCTCCACTTGATGTCAAATAAGCGCCATCTGGTACCAAAAACATTATTTATGGTGTCTGGCATTTAAAGCAGTTAAAAAATAAACAGAGCTACATCAAATTTAACATATTTGTAATCACGTGTTCGTCCTAATACACTTTCATAAATCTTTCACGAAACTGAGCACTTAAAAGCATCCGACAATTTTACCCCTAACTAAATACCTCTGACTTTACAAAACAGCACAATGATTGATAATCATACCGTCAATCGTTCACTCATCTCGATTGACGCTGTCACAAAATTAATTACAACCCCATTGATTAATCATCAATCATCCATTAATCATGCTTGACTGCACAGCTCTCTGTCCTCGGCGTTATGACTATGTCATTAGGACTAACGATTACTTTGATTTTTCTCTAAAACTGGCAAATGGTTGGTACAATTTTTCAAATGTGACAACTTTATAGTATGACGTTGGTAGAAAAAAGGCGGCAAATTTTAAATGTGTGTAATCTGGCAACTAATTTCCGTTTAGTACCGTTTGGTATCCAAAGTTTCGAAATGGGAATAAAATCCCAATAGGTAAAGGCTTTAAATCGGGACTGAGTATTACCGTTTATAAACAGATTTGTACTAAATCCAACTACTAGATGGGAAAGTTAGTCCCATTTCATAGCTGGCTACCAGGCGGAGAACTTTATTTCCCATTTGGCAGCCAGCTACCAAATATGGCTACCAAACGGTACTAAAGGCCAAAGCCTCCGCAGAAAAAGGTCGCTAATCCAATGTTCTATAAAAATTGGGCACTTTTATGAAATTGTACCTGCTCTATTTGTAATCTTTTGCCATAATTTTTTCACGGAAATATCCGAATGCTACGAATAAACAAAACAAGGAAGCCGCACGCCATACTAATTTGCTTTTCAAAAACGGTCCTAAATTTTAGTTGACAAGTGTATCTCTTCAATGCGGGTGCCCGTCTCTTCGCATAATGTTCATTGTGCAGAAAATGTTTTGGCCGAAACATTTGGCATATTGTTGAATGGCATAATAATCGTTACGCCGAATTATTTTTATGGATACACATATAGAAGTCCTAAAGTATGTTTTGCCGAATATTCGTATGCCGATTTTTACATTATCTAAAATGTAATGTTACTAATATTGATTGTCATAAAAAATATTTCGCATTATTATTGGAGTGGCTAAAATACCAGCACTAGTCTTTTAAACTAACTTAAACTACATCAATATTAAGTTGTCACGTCTATCAAATGGAATTAGCTATTTGTAGATAACCTGATTGCAGAAAAACGAGAGGGGCAGAACCGATACGGTTAAGTTAGGTTAAAACATTAATCTTAGACATTTTACAATACAAATACTAGGTCTGCTCCAGCTGCTAGGAGAAAGACCAAATAAGGGGGGACGGGGGGGCGAAGCCCCCCACAACGGGGGCTCGGGGGGCGGTGCCCCCCGCATGAAAAAGAAAAACATTTCAAAATCATGTAATCCACCTGGATAGGTTCGTTAGGTATCTTTTGTCCCTTAGAGCGGAAATAGGAGCCCCGCTAGGGGCTCCGTCGACATGTTGGCGGATCGTATTTCATTTTAGTAGGCGTTATGTTTAGCAGCAATTTTAGAATGTACAATATTAGGATCATCAAACATATGCATAATACAATTTCGGCAAAGGAATCTTAGACACAATAAGCATTAGGATGAATAATGTTTCGGACAGACGACTTTAGGCGACAAACTTCGACACATGAAAAATATGCAAAACAATAATTCGGCGAAACAATTTTCGGCGTAAAATTCTTATGCGACATAATATTCGGAACAATACTTTTATGCGGTTCGATATGGACCCCTTCAATGCATCACGGTAATTAATTTCAATGTCAACCTATAAAAACCTAGACCGTCATTTAAAAATAGATGTGATTGGTCCATCAAAGTTTTGATTGGCTATATTCTATAAAAATTAGTCAAAGACGTTGCGCCGTCATATATTATGCGCGGTGTTAAAAAAAGCGCTGTGTCCTGCCCGTCTTGGCACAATTGAACTATTGGTTTTGGGGTCATTTTTGAGTTGGCGGTAGACGTCCATGTTGGTCGCAGTCCGAATGTATGTTTCTGTCACAATTAGCAGTGCATTTGAGATATGAAACTGACACAGACCATATGGGACACTGAGATTCGTAGGGACAACAATATTACTTCGTACATTTCCGTGAAAATACGATGGCAAAGGATTATTAGTAAATAAGGATAAATAATTTAGAGGGTCATTCAAATGATAATTTTGTTTTTTTATTCAAATAGTATTCGGGAATATAACTAACATTATGTATTTAAAATATCTTGCATAAGTTTTTAATACTAACGGAATATTTCTTTCAGGTTTTGATATTAAGGGATTTATTTATAAAGCATGATTATTGTTTAAGAGTTTTATACCGGCTTTATATGAATGTGCAAGATACCTAATGTGAATACTAGGGGTAAAAGCATGTTTAATTATACACCGTGTTTTATTCGTTTATTCGAAATGTTGCTTTGGATTACTAAGAATTACCTTGTACAGTCGCGAAAATATCTGAACAAGCTTCTATCGTTGTGGAAATAATGGCGTGTACAGATATTTTTGAGCCGGTCGCTACGATATATCTGATGGCAAATGTACTTATATCGCTTTTTGTAAATTAAAATTTTGGTTTCTCATACATCATATTGAAGATACCTTCTTGTAATAGTGTTATGTACGAAAGATCAATCGATTTAAGAATAAGATTTGTACCAGGTAGCTCTTACCCACGTACCAAATATTGTGTCGAATTTACGAAAATAAACACTTAGTAAGCTGTTTACCGAAAATAACATATTTTGGTACGTAGTTTTCATATACTTAAGGGGTGCTCCTTTATTTATAGTACCTAACTATATTTTGATCATGTGTTGAATAAGAATTTACTACAGATCTTTACCTTTTCAACGCCGTTTGTCAATAATTGTATTTAAACAATTTGATTAGCGGCCTATTTCACAAGTAATATATCTGTCGGATAAAAATATCGCTGTCCTTTTCCCCAAGTGTATAAAAAAAGGATAACTAACATTTATCTGACAGATTTATTGAATTCGGGGATGGTGAAAAAGGCCTTTATTGTTTTTCAAGTAATTCCAGGCGTTGAAAAGATTAAAATCATAATATGCTATAAAAATAATACTTCCATTACTGATCAGCAAAGAGTATTGATTGTGATACCACAGAGTGATACCTATAGTGTGTGCAAAATCGTGGAGAGTTTATTGTTGATGACACTAGATGGCGTTGTCGTACGTATAGAACTTTATAAGGTACACACTAGATCTCTACGTATTTTTAACTTACTGTCAATACTCTTTGCATATCAGTAAACTCGAATATCTTACCGCCTTATTTATAACCATAAATGTCTCCTAACTTAGAAAGCCGATAAGTATTATTTATTAATTATCGTATGGCAATACATATGTAACTGCAAGATAATATACAATTAAATTAAAATCTTATAGACATATTGATAAGGCTGAAAGGGACAAACAATACTTACCAGCTTTGCTAACTTAGTAGACAAGACTAGCGTTGAATAAGGGGGTTAGAATACAGTGTGTGGCCTACAATAGGGTCGAAAAATTAGACGGTGCATTATTAAACGAATGAACTATCATTTCCACATAGTGTACTAAAAATATAAATTCATATATTTGTTTATTTGTTGTTATATTTATACATCAATGATTAATTACTTTTGAAACTATAAAAAATGTACATAAAGTAACAACATAATTGTTCGTAACTAATTGTTGTAAATATAAAAACAAAATAACTGTTATGACTCAGTACCTGGTATTATTTCAAGACTTTTTGCGAGTGACAAGCTACGATATCGTAATGTCAAGATTCATTACTCCATAACTTTGAAAAAGAGTATCACTGAATTCGAAAATTTTGAAACATGGGGATTTTTACCGAATCATTTCGGAAATTTTGGTTGAGCTTTATTCCTATGTAAAATAGCTGGTAACGAAAGTTACCAAAAGCAATTGAGTGGTTAAGGACTCACCCATTTAATTTTTCAGCCCCTGTTTTAGGTCACACACTTTATACGCATCGATTGATCTTGTTATCGATTGTTGTAGGAACGGAAAGCGAAGTGTGGTGTCAGAAAATGAACTAATTTCCTGTTTTTTTTTATATAGAAATGATTCTATTTAGTATTAATCAGGGTTCGGTGTTTACGAAGGAAAAATAAAAACAACATTATACTCTGTTTGGTAGGTATTTAAAAAAAGGTAAACAATCTTGCATTATCTTTTTATTGAAAAATGCATTTAAAATCCAAACTAGGTACTTAATTAATCAAAACAAATGTAAATCACTGTATTTCCTTGTTATATTATGTATATTTGCTAAAACTTATTTTCTTCTCGTAGTTTTCAATAAAAAGATACTGCAAGATTGTTTACCTTTTTTTAACCACCAAACCAAACTGAGTATAATTTAAGAAATCAGAGTTGTCAGTTTAATTAATATTATAAAGTAGGTACTTAAATTGTTCGCAAAGCCTAATCATATTTTACATTCCGCAAAAAATCTATATGACTGTAGTGTAAGGGCGCCACTTTACTCGTATCTATCGACACACGATCCCAAGTGGGTCGATTGAAATAAAATTGTAAATAGGTATAAGACCTTGATCAAACCAAAATCAATTGAGTGCGTCAATTGTGTTACGATAGTTAGTGATACAAACTGTTAAGGTGCATTCAGACCAAACGAGCATTCGCTATTCGATTCGAACCTCCTACTCTACGAAATTCGATCGTTACACAAAACGTGATTCGTTGATTTCGTAGAGTGGGGGATAGAATAGCGAATGCTCGTTTGGTCTGAATGCACCTTAAGGTATACTCTGTCCAACAATCACTAGCCGTTGCAAAAGGTTTTCGTGTATACCTCACAGAACATTTGAATTTGTTGCCTTTTTGATTCTCAAAAGTTGTTACACAAAATTTAACTTCGGAACACAATAATTATGACGTTATATTTCGTTTTCATTAAAAGCCTTTAACTAAAGACCGTATTGTTATTTATAAATACAAGTTCAACCTGGTCTAACTCTTGAAATATGTATTATTTTGCGTTTCTATGTTCTGAGTGTATGGCGTGTAGATATTTTTGAGTGTTATGTGATATATGGCTACTTTCCAAATTATTTCTTTTAGGGTCTTTATGATGCTTTCAATATTGCCTATCAAACGTATTTCGGACAAACCTATTCAGCTGAATGTAAGACTATTTCAGCGACAGCATGTTACTATTTTTAGAAATAATAAGGCAAGATGCTGCCCAAGTATATTATCTAAACGGTGTCTTCATGATTCCCCAATCAAGCATACGCAAATTAAATGTGGTGGATTTAATGTTTTACTTAAAATGGGATTTTTACACAACGATTTAGATGACCTTCACTTTCTTATGCGTATGAGAACAGTAAAACAGCTATAAGAATCAGCCACACATAAAAGCCTTAATGAAACACCATGGGCTTGATCCATCGTTGGAACAGGTGGATATAAATGCTCCATTATAGTTATATTGGATGTCAAAGTCAGAATACACGTAAGCTACATATCATATTCTCTAGTATCCTTTCACAAAATTCAGGACATTTTTTTGTGAAATTTAAGTGCTATAAAAATACCTAAATGTTTGACATTACGAAGCACGTGAAAGCGGGTCTTTCATAGTACGATTTTTTTGTGTGTGATGTCGTCTTTTTCGCAAACCGTAAATTTTTTTGCAGTATTTGCCCGAAATATTTTTTATTACTCGGGAGGATTGGGTTAGTTGTGTCTAATCCAGATGTTTCACGTCGAGTTTCTAGGATGAAATGTGTACCTTATTAAGCCAGTAATTAGACACATGTATGTTTTTTATGTAAAAATGTAATATAAAAAAAATACGGCCAAGGAAAGTTGTATTTATAAATAACTATACAGTCCTTATGTAATTTTTTTTTGCAATTTACGCAAGTTGTTACACTGACAACAAATGTTTGTTCCTGACTTAGGCACTGGTCTGACCGCGAGCTACTAAGCTATGAACTATCCGGCTATAAACACGAACAAAAGATATGCACTCCCGTGTAAATAAAAGAGACACGGCGATTCTCGCCCAGCTATCAGCTATCACCGCCGGCGAGTATAGCCGTGTCTCTTTTATTTACACGGGAGTGCATATCTTTTGTTCATGTTTATAGCCGATAGTTCATAGCTTAGTAGCTCGCGGTGAGACCAGTGCCTTAGTGCTTATACCATTTTTGTTTACATTAATGTTGCGGCAGACTGATATAGAGTAGGTATCCCTGTATTCCGGGTTCAGTTGTCTTGTAAAAATCAGAATATTAGTTCGCTTTTCTGCTACCAACTTTTTCTACGACCGAGGATAGTTCCTTTATTAGTATGACAAAACGAGGTATATTATGTGCTAATAATTTGAGTTTCCGATATTTCGGATCTGTTGCAAATTATCATCGCCACGTTGTATAGCGTACAGCTGAATTTACATTTTCATCAGTTTCATCACACCTGCTCGTAAAAAGTGTTATTATACGCAGGCATACTTGAACGTAATGAGCTGTATTATGCCCATGGGCAATAATGGATTTTCATACGAAATTACGTCGCACTAGCGCGCCGCGCCGAGATTCCTTTTAAAAAGGTGATGAATTTAAGTCATCCCTGATTTTGAGAAATGATTTAGACCATTTTAGAGTAGTTTTGTGAAAATATTTAGTTTTATTTAAACATTGTGTGTGCCACGGGCGGTACAAGAATTATGAACTCGTGTGAAGTAAAGCCCGCGCCTTCGGTTTGGGCTTTACTTTCACACTCGTTCACAATTTCTTATTTACCGCCCTTAATACACAATGTACTATTGCAAGCTTTTGCAGCAAATTTTATTTATTATCATCATGTCAGCCGAAAAACGTCCACTGCTGAACATAGGCCCAAAGATTGCCACAATGTCCGGTCCTGTGCCACCCGCATCCAGCGGACTCCTGCGACCTTTACCAGGTCATCAGTTCACCTTGTGGGGGGCCTACCCATTGTTTTATAGGACATGTATCAAAGACGTCAAATGCTATGGAAAGTCAGCCATTATTGGATAATTTCTTTTTGGGATTCTACTATTTACGATTGTTATAGGTGAAAGTGAGTAGCAAATGCTTGTACCACTTTCTTGTATAGGTTTGCTTAAAAACTTGCTGCAATAACTTGCAAAATGACCATTCCAATACCAGACCACCTCAAATAATGACCATTATATTCGAGCGTTTCAACCGCCTCACTTTCATGGTCACATTTTCTAAGAGTTGGCTGTAGGCTTTATGGTGAATTTTGATTATTTGGTAGATGCCACGTACATATACAAGATAACCAGACATGAAGTTAAAATAATCAGCCGTTATCGCGAAAAATTTGACCACGAAAGTGATTCGGAACAAACGCTCAAATAATGACCCAAATGTGAATCTGGCTTTACATTTACATGGTTTGCATGGTAAATATCCCGTTTTGTCATATTAGTAACGTTTATAAGTTATAACCATCGGTTTTAAGGTTCAGTTATGACAGTTAACCCTTAATCAAATACGAGTCACACCATAATTTTATTGGTTTTGGCCCTTATCAGTGACACACAAGATTTAAAACAGGTGGGAAACATATTCCCATTATCCGATTAAGGGTTAACCGACCGTTTAGTGAAATAAGATTAAAAAAATATTGTCTGAAATGCACACAGCCATTCAAAATCCAACCTAGCAAACCACTGACAGTTGATTTAATAGCAGGTGAACGGCACAGCGAAAACCGCGGCCCCCGCTATCCCCCCGCGGGAGGTTGCCCGCGACGCCCCCCCGCGGCCGCCCGCGCATGACGTCACTAAAGAGCAGATGGAATCTATCAAGAAATACCAGGTCAGTGCCTTAGAGGTTACTCTTTGATTTTATTATCTGTGGACGCTTACAGATAGCACATGAACATGGGTGTGTCACTGTCTCACAGTATTAATTACACCGTGACAGGTGAGTACATCGTGAGAGACAAGACTAAGCTTGCTGAAATCACTTTCTCCATGATAATATTCTTATTCTATTACCAGTATGGTATGCTTAGCACATGATTGGCATGTCAGTATGTCGCCGCGAGATAAATTTTCCATCTTTAACTAACTATAATAATAAAAGAGGCATGGTCTCTTTAAGTCTATCTCGCGGCGACATATTGTCGCACTAATCCTGTGCTAAGCCTACAGCTCCCCAAGTAGATCTTGTGTATGACAGCTATTCACAGCTACCCGTCTCTTTTCGATTGTATTGATTAAAAAGAGACGCATATGCCAGTGGGCTCAGTGGTATCACATCTACCAACTTATTGGTAGATCTACCTATTTTGTCTTCGGTCTACCTATCTATCACTGAGACTAAGACTGAGGTCTTGTATGTCTATATCTAAGACCGAAAGGGACAAACAACTATTCTACTACCAGCCCCCCAAGTACATCTTGTGTTTGACAGCAACTCGCAGCTACCCGTCTCTTTTCGACAGTAGTAATAAAAAAGATACGTGTAGCTGCGATTTGCTGTCAAACAAAAGATGTAGGTATTTAAGAGAAATTTAGATTTTCTTACATAAATAGTTAGTTACAAATGAAGCTAATATAAAATAGTGTTCAAAATGTGTATTTAGTAAAATTAAAGGACAACTAAATAACTATTATCACATAGTTAGTGCGTGTCTATTGCTCCGTGCGTGACTATTTCAAGATATTTCTAATACCTACGTATGTACCTACATACCTACCTAATAAACGTTTTAGCAATAAAGATTTGTTTAGTATTTAAACTATGAAAGAAATAACGACACTAAATAAAATGAAACACATTGTACTCGCAATTTTGGATTACTAGATGGCGCTACACTCGTTTTGTCAAACTTTCGCTTTTCATCATTCATCATTTACGAGAAAATAAAATAAAGGCAATCAATAAAATGAGGGAACAACGTAGCTAATGGCTATTTTATTGGTTCATCCTTAGTTGTCCTATTTAGAAAACATGTTTCTAACCTCTAAATACACTTTTATGCTCTAAAAGCCGAGCTACACCGAATGCGTGTGCAGTACAACGCGTGTGCGTCGGGTGCGTGTTGTAGCGTATGTAAATATCATAGTAAATCGCACACCGTTTCCGGACGCGCGCGCGGGCATGCCAAGCCAGCGGTGTGCCATCTAATATGCGTTTACATACGCTACAATGCGCACGCGAACACATGTAGACGCATCCGATGTGGTTTTGCCTTAAAACTATCATATTTGCCCATTAGTATTTTAGTCTGAAGGTATTTTTCCCATTATGTAGAGCTAAGGGCATAAATATGTATACGTAAATATGTATGTAATATGTACTTTTTTAATATTGTATGTTTTTTTGGGTCTAAATTCTTATTTTGTGTCCCTAAAAAACGTGACACAGTGGTGGTTTTTGTATGAGGTGATGTTTTGTTGCGCCGGATTCCACAATTGAATCCCGACCGTGGGAGGGATTCTGAAGTGGAATCCTGAGCGTAATGAAGGATTCAAGCGTTAACGCCCAAGACGAAATAATTTTGATACCGTGTGACACATACTGCTTTTCACACCACCTATGAGAAAAATAAAAGATATATCACATATTTAATATTTATGCACATTATCGATTCTGAAGAAATTTTTATCATTATGAACGTACTGTTTATTTTCATATTTCATTGTAATTAGGCTGGCAATAAAAAGTCCTTGAACAGAAAAGTGCCACTTTGAATCCTAGCAGGAAAGAAAAGACCCGTATTCGAAAAGGTGGTGTGAAAAGAATTTTGACCCTTTTATGTCATATTATGATTAAATTGTAAACCTAGCAAAAGGGCAATCTTAATAGTACTACTTTTATCACTGTATAGCAAATCTAAAATAAAAAATGGCGGCTAAAAGGTTACCTGTTCATAGCGGCGTATCACAAAAACATTTTGTCACGTAGGATCTCCTAACCGTCCGTTTTTTCCGAGACGTGATGTCCTATGATATCTGATTCGGAATATAAATAATTTCAAGCTTATCTTAATAGTTGCCTCACTGAAGCGTCCTTAAGGTGTCATGTTTTAGGTATACAATTGCTTGTGATGAATTATCCAGTAATAAAAAATAATTTAACTGGTAACTTACTGTTAAATTATGCTTTGGAAATATTGTATTATTTACCACCAACTGTAAGTAGGTAGGTACCACGGAATAATAAATTCTGTTCTGTGGTAGGTACTTACTGTATTGTTATATATTAAAGTAAATAAATGGATAGGAACATCTCTTTGTATTCGACTGTCGCTAGTGTATCTAATTAAATGCTTTATAAAAATGTCTAAAGACTTTTAAGTAATATTAGGAATTTGGAACAATTACAAAAATACCGTCCAAGAGCATGTTGGGCCATGCTCGGTGTAGGTTTCCGTACTTCGAAACGGCTAGACCGTTCGAAATAGTTTTATTTTAAAGTACTCTATAAGCCCACTAATTCTTGATTTTTTTCATATTTTTTAGACCTACGGTTCAAAAGTTAGAGGGGGAGGACACAATTTTTTTTTCTTCAGAAGCGATTATCTCCGAAAATATTGACTTTAGAATAAAACTTTCTTTTTAAGAGACCTATTACATCAAATAAAATAAATGATCCCCACTTCACCAATTGGGGAGGTACCAGAATTTTTTTTTTTCAAGTTTTGTGTATGTGTACCACTTTGTTGGCATGATTAATGTCGTCAGTTGACAACCAAAACTCACTAAGAAACAAATACCTACTTGAAATAGAGATCGTATCTCAGTTCTGATTCAATACTGACATAAGAGGTTGCTAAGGGTAGTGACAGTTTTTATAGTGAGTTTTGGTTGTATCAAATTGCAGATTTATAGTACCTATCAACGGCTACTGAGCTATGCTGCGGACAGACGGATATGGCGAGACATTAAGGGTTCCGTTTTTTCCAGTTTGGCTACGGAACCCTAAAAATATGTATAATTAATCAATTACCCAAATAGGACGACGGGTCTTCGAAATTCAACTTAACAACAAAAATCGACTTGCCTAATTCATTTAGTTTCTAAACAAAATTAACATAGACCACCTAATTAAAAACATACTATAACCGATTTCTCCATTTCGGAGCTATGGGCCCACATACACAAAAAAATCAGTCAAATTGAGAATCTCTTTTATTGAAGTCTGCTAAAAATCTATGCTACGAAACCCTAAAACTCAGCTTTACATTGTTTGTGATTCCATTTTATTGTTTGTGATTTCGTTTCCCTTTCAAGATTTCAACCTAAATGTCAGTGTCGTTTAATTTTGACTGCACTGTCAAATAGATGCCACGTCCATGTTTAATTTCGTACCTACATCGTATCGCGCGATCTCGCGCTGACATCAAAGAATCTTTCATTAAACTTTGGGTACGGTATTGGCAGTTGGATAAATTGTTTTCTTGCACGTGTAAGTAAGCAGCCATTATTAGGTGCTTGAAAAAGGACCCAAATACTTTGGTTTATCAATTTTATTTGGCGATAATTTGTAAAATAGGCATTTAGGACTACTTTTTTTTACTGGAATGGTAGCTTCACAAAAAACCTAGCCGAAAGTTGTTCTCGTATGTATTCTAAATAATATTTATATGTATATGTATTTATATGTGTATGTATTTATTATATGTATATGTATTCTAAATAATATTTAGAATACATATACATAACTATAATAGATACAATTTTGTGATTGACTGGTTGTGTGATTATCACAACCAGTCAATCACAAAATTCTTTTGATTTTAGTCATAAGAATTTGTTGAGTATTAATGAATTATTTAATTCGTTGTTTTTTGATTTTCCCCTGTGCAAATAGACTTCTGGACGATTTAGTCAAATAGTGGACGAAGACGTAGCGTAGGAGTAATCTGAAATTGAGCTTCTCGGTAATCGTGGATATGGATTGCTTCGAAGAGAGGCTGAATTAAGAATTTAGGTTCTAACAAACGAAAAAATAAACCAACTACAACCGATTTCTCCAAGATCCCACCATCAGACCCCGACACAATGTCAACAGACCGTCACGAAAAAATATTTTGAAAATTGGTACACGATTCTTGAAGATATCGAGTAACATTCAGAAGAAAAAAAACAGTCGAATTGATAACCTCCTCCTTTTTTGAAGTCGGTTAAGAATTGATCCTGACTTACGTTACGGTTAATATCAAGGATGTGTGATTTTTCATTTGACCCTTAAACAGGTCAAAAACTCAATAATATTCGACCTCTGCTCAAGAATCCCTTTTTTGTCACGATGCGACACTAATATAATTTCCGATTGTTCAGCTTTTTGCACATTTCGTCTATCAAACCATGTTATAATCCTGATAGGGTATAAAATCGCTCTTACTTCCAGTGAAGCTGAAATAGTTCGTGAATAGTGATCGATCGCCGCATCAGTCATAGTTCATAGGCTTGGTATAGTGGCGAAAGACGAATTTGGGTGTTGATGTAGTGTTTCTGGGTCCATATTGGCACTTATACAATTTTTTCTTCGAATATTTTTACTAATACCGTTTTTTACTCATAATCATCATTACTCCGAAAAATTTTTCTCAAATTTTTTTTCTTACTAAAAATTATACTTCTACCTACAATGTTCATAACGATTTTTATTTCGAAATTTTATCCTCCTAAAGTCGTCAAGTAGATTAATCTCTACTCATAAAGTTACTTACTAGTATTACCGAGCTGAGTACTTTCTAGGTTGCTAAAAAAAAAATAACCTCGAAGACTAAGGCGGGAGCAAAGCTCCCGCCTTAGTCTTCTAACCTAACCTATCCGAGTCGGATCTGCCTCGGAAGGTTTTGTTCGCTCGCTTCGCTCGCTCACTGCAGAAATTTTTACCCTCACAGCAAATTCTGCCTGACGAAAAAGGCAAGTTTCGAACATGTGGCTACATGCCCAAAAAAAAAATGGAAATCTAATTTCTGTCTTATAACACTCGGCGTAATTAATGATATGTCAAGATAGTTTCGGACAAAATAATATTCGAAATATTGTTATTTAAGCCAAGTGATGTTTCTGTCTCATTAAGTTGATGCCAAAATAGATTATACCAAGTCTGTTATGTCCTAAGCGTTTCGGACAAAAAAAGAGGGAACCCGTTTAGTACAGTACCTATTCTGCCACAACCTGATTTGTGCAGGTAGCTAGTTTACAGTAATAGTACGATTTATATTTAATTAAACATGAATAATTCATACATAAAACCAGTACAGATAAAAATAAATACCTATAACATTAGAATATACACCGTGATTTCTAATAACCCGAAAGATTTTAACAGTGTGTTCCTGACCACATTTAGAAACTATAATGTCGTATAAACTTTTCTGGATATCGCCTAGTTTCAGAGTTATTACCAATTAAAAAAAAACATATTTTCTAATTGTAACTTGGTACAAAAAGTCTTTTTAACGGCGTTGGTGCCATTATGGAGAATAGTCTCACTAACCTCAATAATAAATGTCGAAAAGTGAGAAATAAAACCTTTTAAAAATGAGGTTTTTGTAAAAAAAAAACCTTAACACTCATTGTAAGTGCTAGTTTCATGAATAACTTTTACTTTTTATGTTAAAATACATTCAAAAATTAAATTACAATTGAAAAAAAAAATAAAAATAAAAATTTTTTTTTCGCCAAAAATGACAAAAGTCATATAATATTTTTTGTTTGTTTTTACATCAAAAATGCGTGGTTAAAATCTTTCGGGTTATTAGAGATCACGGTGTATAGCAGAAAATAAGTATAGTGAAAAATTATATAAACATAAAAGTTAGTACTAAAAATATGTATGAAAAACAATATTATGAACATAGATAATTCTATGTGATGATGATTATGAACAAAGATTATTCTAAATACCGATCATTATGAAGTTAAATTGTATAAGAAAAATTTTCGGAGTTCCAATAATCTAAGTTGCAATTTTATAAATACTTTGGCGCACCCAGTGTTTCTGTTTGTTTTCAAGGCGGATCACGAGCTCACGAGCGATATGTCAAGTGTATGATGTAACTTTATTCAGCTTTACATGAAAGAAGGATTAGACTAGATTAAAATGAAATAAGATATTGAAAAGGATTATATCGCACCCGACGCGGCATCGGATTTTTTGGTCTTATGTCAGTTAAAGCTTTATGCGACGGCCTTACGCCGATTCCGCGTCGATTGTGGGGAGACCTTAGTGTCTACTTCTTTACGTATCCCGTGTAGGTATCTAGTCGCAGCTACACGTCCCTTTTTGATTGTATATTGATTAAAGAGTCGGAAAGGTGCAACAAGGTCAGGGCTTGCAATTCGAATAATCGAAAGTTTCGGTACATTTTAGTATTCGAATTATTATTCGAAAATCAATTCGATTTTCGATTTATAAAAAATATTAAATCTAGACACTTTACAGCAATAATTGCTACGTCTTAGTTCGCATTACACATCAATGCTATTGGCTATTACAGAAAACTGATATTGGGGAAGTTACGGGACATACTGGTATATCCTAGCTAAGCTAGTAAAACAAGGTTTTCCAAAATGATCCAAAGAGACTCTTTAATTTTTTTATTACTTACTGTAAATTATTATCTCAGAAAATTCCGAATACATATTCGAATACGTAAAACTTTCGAATATTTGTAAGCCCTAAGATACTCGTACACTGGATAAAATAAAGACATATGGCTATGTCTTTATTTTATCCAGTGTATCTTAGGGCTTGCAAATATTCGAAAGTTTTACGTATTCGAATATGTATTCGGAATGAAATGCATGAAACAGTGGCCTGTTTCATCTTTAGAGAAAAATCCCCCAAATTTGCGGGTTTCTTGTTCGCGGTAGGGCAATTGATCCACACTCTTACGCAACGTATTCTTTATTAAAGGGTTTTATTACATTAATTAATAACGCAATATGTACGCTAACGGTAAAATGGCGGCTGAACAAGTCTAATTAGAATATACTGAGTACAGTCGACGTGAGTTAAATTGGAGCGTATCGGTATTCATAAACGACTCCTAACTTAGCAAGCTGCTAAGTATTGTTTGCCTCTTTCGGTCTTAGCAATATGTCTATAAGAGCGAAAGGGACAAACAATACTTAAATTATGAATAAGGGGGTAAAGTTTTACTAAATTCTACAGGGTGAGAACTCAGATTTCTGAAGTGATATAATCTATACCTGAGCAAAATTGATTATGAAACCAAACCCAAAAAAGTTTTTTTAATTAATATCAGACATCATATATAAAAGAACTGGAACATCCAAAGACGCCAAACAGTACGGTATACTTACTATACTAAATACATTAGTCGATTGCAAAAAAAATGCGTATGAAGGGTCCAAAGAAAAAACATGTCCAGTGCTTAAAAAAATCAGGGCGAATTCACACCTTATTCTGTTATAAGTAAGGTGGTTTTTCCTTCTGTAATTTGAATTGACTAGACATGTTTTTTTCCGTGGACCCTTCATATTGTTAATCAAAGGGCTTTGAAGACAACTAAATTTAACATGACATTTTTGTATTACGAAGTTACCCATAAAGTTTGTATGACTTCCTTATATGGAACCGATCGTGATTTTTTTTTCAATCGTTAAGGGCTTATTTTTTTTTTTGCAATCGACCTATGGCGAACCTGTTTATTTGGCGGTTTTGACTGCTACGAAGTATATGTGACGCTGACTGTACCACAGGCTATATTTTTTCAATTAGTCCTCTCCGACTCATTGTGCTCGGCTGGCTACGGGATGATTTCTCCACACGACTGTACCACGAGTTTGCTTTACCGTAAATAATAAATAAATAAATATTTTAGGACATCTTACACAAATCGACCTAGTCCCACGGTAAGCTCAATTAAGGCTTGTGATGTGGGTACCAGGCGATGATATATATAATAGATAGATACATATAGATACTGAAATACATAGACAGCCGTGACTAAGGAACAAATATTTGTGATAAATAAATACACAAATAATGCCCTCGCCGGGATTCGAACCCGGATCCTCCAGCTTCGTAAGCAGGGTCACTACCAACTAGGCTACGGAGGCTTTGTCTTTGATCTCACTCTCAATAATCACCAAATAAAAGATTTAAAAACGACCAACTTGAACCGATTTTTCGATATCATCTGTGGTTTCCTTCATTGGTTTCCTATCATCAAATCCTTCTGAAAGCAAATTCTTGTAAGTGAATGAAATTACCAAAAACGCCATACATGTACCTATAACATTTGAAGAGATCCCTCGATTTCTCCATGATCCCATCAGACCCCAACTTGGTGCCAATGGGACCATCTCGTGGTTATACACATTCTATCACAAAAAAAAAACCGGTTCAGATTCTCGGAGATATCGGGTAACATACATACATACAACAAAAAAAATGCAGTCGAATTGAGAAGTTCCTCCTTTTTTTGAAATCGGTTAAAATATACCCAATATTTAATATAAGTGGACTATTGTGACACCCACGGGAAGAGTTGGGGTGGTAGCAAATGTATTCTTACTGCGTGTGAAATATATTTTTTATCTAAATGGAACCCTCCATGACAATTTTAATCAAATTCCGTTTCTCGTTCGCGGTATTCGATTCGCTCATCTTTTTAATCTTTCATTTGATAGGAGCTGTCGTGTGGAGGTTTTACGATACTTTAGAAGTATATCGAGCCCCTTAAGGCTGTCTTTGGTCCCTTTTCTTGCGTCACATTACTGTGACACGTGTAACGATTCAATTTTGTTGATATATTTATATGGTTTCAACTGGCTTCTATAGAAAAAAATTGGAAATTACTGAACATCTCGTTTGGTTTGTACAAAATATCGTCAGTTTCGTTTTAAACTTTAATAAATTAATGGAAATAAATAGGATAGGTATTTATTTTGTGTTCATTTCCACACAATTCGACGGAGCGCAAGGTGAGGGTGAAATGCTAGGTTATCAAGATTCTAAATAATTATGTGATAGTTCGGTGATATATCGTGTGAAAAGTTTTGATTGTTACACAGATATCATTTATACGAGTACCCAGATAATAATCAACTAATCCAAATTACAAATCTCACAAGAGATGTAATTACTTTACCTACTGTACTGTTTTTACTTATTTCGAAAGTGTAAGTAATCCTTGGCATTATTTACTGTATCGTGAATAAGTACCTAATGTATGTCTGTTGCCTGTTGATTTTTTTTTATGTTCATGAACCTAGGAAAACATTATAATATGTGAAAAACCCCAGCATTGCTAATTTACAACTTTTACTGTTTTTCTTGTTACGCGCTAAAATAAGTCGGTTTTGTTAAAAAAAATCCAGTTCCGCAAAGCCGCTTTTTTAAGTGTACTAACGTTATAATACAGCATTCCACTGGCCGGTTGCCCTATTGTTTGCCTTTGTTTGCTCTTCCTGTGTGTTCATTTTTAACTTTAAATTTACTCTTTTATTCGAAACTACCGTTTGTAACATTACAGCTTTACAGCCGCCATTTTGTTCCCCTTTAGCGTAATTAATGAGTTGGCTTGCTCCCGTTTCAAATTTTTCAAATGCGTCCGAAATTTCTTTTGGAATTTTCCAATATCATTCCCCGTAATAGGTTTCGATCTGTTCAAATCGGATCATCAATATTCCGGATACCAGTCACCGGCGAAATTTCTCATTTTCCCAGCAGCGTCGGAATTATGTTTTCCTCTAACACAACTAAGCGTGAAATGTAGTTACAGAAGTCCATTGGGCGAGGTCCCTTGCGCGTAAAAATCAAAGTTGCTTATCTGTTTTTGACAGGAAAACAAAGGAGACTTAACCCGACTTGACCTGAAGTCGAGTTAGCCATGCGGAATCTTCCGAAGGGTTACGAATCGGATTTGCAAGATTGTCCCTTTATCCTTCCGTGTTTACGGGATAAGTATGCGCTTGTTTATACGCTGGTTTTTATTACCATAAATCAACTCAACGCTTGTGAGGGCAAGTCGTAAAAGTGGCATAATTTCAGATTTTGCTTACGTGTTTCTAAAGGTTTTTTACTGAACTCATATTTTTGGGACTGCTGTTGATTTGATATTGCCACTCAAAAATGTAATTATGTAATAAACAAAGTTAATATAATTAATTCGCATATTTTGCGTTTATTATCATACTTTATACTCAAAAGCGTGAAAGCAATATATGTGTATAACGAGCTAAAATGTTTATACAGGCTTTTTAATAATCCACAACCAGAAATTTGTCTTCAGCGTTCTTAACACCGGAAACAGGACGGACAACATTTGTCTAACTATATCTCTGTGACCCTCCCACGTATTTATCTTAGACCTTTGCACTCTTTTGTAATCTGACACTGTACAAAATGTTTTCTTCCCGGAATCCGCCGTACCCGTTCTGTGGGTCTCACATTTCGTTATCTGCTAACGTCAATTTCATACGCCCACACAGTCAATAGCCTCTCGTTAATTAGGCCTTCCTAGCCACGCCGGTACCTTGGGGGACGCCCAAGTTTTGCTGTTCGTGTTTGTTTATACTCTGTTTACCGCGTAAACATGCGGGCACCGACATAAACACTGTCCCCGATCGTGCTTTTGATTTATCTCGGCATCCGAGTAAAGAAAACGCTTTTGTGTAAAAGGAGTATGGGTCTAGGATACTGCCCTGAGGAACTCCGTAATTATTTCTGAACTAATTTATTTACAGGAACGTGTAACTGTAGGTAGTTTATTACAGTGATATGGGTAAACCCTGTTAAATGAGGTGTCATGTGACTGGTTTTAACCGCAAGAATAGCCGGCTTTATGACATCACCTTAGACAATGGACGCAACGGAGACTAAAACCATATAAGGCGTTAGTTTGCTTTAAAGCTAGTTTAACCATGTCAGGTGACTTAGCAGACTAACATTATTATATTAGAAATAGGTCTTGAGGGTACCTACCAGATTCAGTATCTATATCTACATACAAGTCGTAATTTCGTTGAGCTATCCAAGCATTATAGTATAATATAATCGAATTATTCCCCGTTGGCTATAGTCATTCTCCTTTTATGTTATGTTAGCTAGTTAAATTAGCTATTCACTCAAGGAAAATAAGTATTTTATTATAAGTATTGGCCTACAATTTGTTGTTAAGTATAATACAGTTCAGAGTTTTGATCCACCAAAGTTTTCAGGAGTACGATATAAAATTGATAATCGTTAAGGAAAAAAATATCCACAAAAATCTGTCAATAGTTATTCGTTATCCGTCATTAATTTTAGTGACAAATTTTAGAGGATGGATCCTTTTTCCTTACGTTGTGGCGTAAATTAATTTTATCACTAAATAAGAACTGAATTTTTAAATATAAAAATGAAAAGGACATATTTACTTTTTACCTAAAAGATACAACTTCGGAATAATTGGGATCGAAATATCAGCCCGTAGTTTTTCATTAATTAAAACCTATAGCAAAAGGGTAGATATCATAGGTATTTAACAAAATTTGTGTTATTACTTCTACTCGTTACACGTTTATTAGTTCTACCATTTTTCTTATGCTGTAATTCAAATCTCAGCCAAAATCCTGTAGAGCAGGAAAATTTTGCTTCTTTCAGTTCTGTGAATTGAAATTTCCTTTCGCAGCACTCGACTTATTGGTTTCCGAAAGTATTCGGTTGGAATTGGAAATAAGTTTTTCTGAAATTTCGAGAAAGTTTTCTCATTACTTCCTAATATTTATGTTATTTTTAGAAATGAGTTTTATTCGAATGTTATTGCAATACGTAGTGTCCATCGGATATGTCGCGCCGGTCAATGTGCTCAAAAATATCTAACCCCCTTATTTATAAACCTCTGCTAATTTAACAAGCCGCTAATAATTGTTTGTCCCTTTCGGTCTTAACAATGTGTCCATGAGAGCAAAAGGGATAAACAAATTACTAGCGGCTTGTTAAGTTAGCAGACATTTATGAATAAGGGGGTAAGTCTGTATTGTCGCAGGGTAGTACATGTTCAGATATTATTGAGCACCTTGGCCACTCCAATATATCTGACAGCGATTGTAACATGTCTTAGCTTGTTACGATATGGAATTTATCGAGGTTTCCGCGTGGAATCCTAAAAATGCAAGCCGTGTAATGAGATTGAGCTACATGGTTGGACGTCGCAGATCTAGGTCAGCCATTGGACAAGCCATGCCGCCACCAGATATATCTGATCGGCCAGAGTGATCACAAATATGTGTCCAAGCCTTTATTGTCATAGCATTAGAGTGCACGTCCTGATATTTTTGAGCACCCGTGGCATATAGTATATGCTGTGGTGTAGTTTTTAAGTACCTATTATTTGTTTCACTTTAATTTGTTTAGTTCACAGTGATTTGGTTTTTACTGTTACGCTGTGAAACTTATTGGAATATAAATAAATAAATAAATAATAAATAAATATATTTGAGGCACTGGTTTCACCGCGAGCTACTAAGCTATGAACTATCGGCTATAAACACGAACAAAAGATACACACTCTCGTGTAAATAAACGACACGGCGATACTCGCCCGGCAGTGATAGCTGATAGCTGGGCGAGTATCGCCGTGTCTCTTATTTACACGGGAGTGCGTATCTTTTGTTCGTGTTTATAGCCGATAGTTTATAGCTTAGTAGCTCGCGGTGAGACCAGTGCCTGATGGCGACTGGACAATGTAATTCTTTGTCTAGGCGACGATCACGTTCGGAGGACTGGCCAGCATTATGTCTGAACAAATGCATTTGAAAAGTTTGCAGCGGTTTCCGTTCCAAATTTGAAATGTTTTTGTTTGAATGTTAGACGTGGATAGTATGCAATCGTCCTTATTATTTTGAGGAAAGGTCTATTTTCGCGTGGCATAGGTCACGGGGACAATAGCAATATGTCATTTTTGTCTCTGGTTTGTATTTGTATCTGTTACACTGTGATGAATGTTTAAAAAATAACGGCGCGTTAAACAAACAATGCGTGCAATTTGTTCAATCTATTGTTTGCGAAACATACATTGTTAAATTGCATTGATTTGTTTATGATTCATTGTTAGAGCGAATTCACATGAAAGTTAATTTAAGTTCAAGAATTGTTATGCCTTTATCTTTTCGAGCACACTTACATGTGTATCAAATATTGTGTATGACTACGAATATCTAATAACCTATGCAACATTAAAATTCTTTTCAATCTCGTGTATATCAGATTTTACATTAACGCAAATATTATAGCTTTAGGATAAGCATGTCCTGTTTTCCTCGCGTAAAGCGGTGAATAATGATAAAGTTTGAGCCACACCAAATGCGTTTGCAGCACGTCCACGTGCGCGAGTGCGTGGCGTACGCGTTGTAGTTGTAGCGTATGTGAATATCATAGTAGATGGCACACTGGCACTGGACACGTGCGTGCACGCCACGCAAGCGGTGTGGCTATGGCTTGGCCTTAAATCTGGATAAATGACAAGTGCCTACTTAAAAAGCCTATTTTAGCAACATGAAAGGAGCTCGTTATGCCAGGGAACAGCTATCTTTTCGTGTCTAATTAAAAAATACATGCGGCAACTAAAAAAGCTTATTCAGAAAATGTTGAAAATTCTCTTAAATCTGCGTTAAATTTATGACAATGAAAACACTGGATGAATCTGGCCTATAATATAACCATTAGGGGGTATATACAAGGTGCCCGTGAGCAAAGGGGAAATTTTTAACAGCATATTTTAGAGGCTAAAACATATGTCCATGTGAGAATGATAAAGGGTCATACTCATAACATCCAGTGTCAATAAGTCCGAATGTCAAAATCGAAACGGCTGGGTGTAATAATACCAATTTGTCAAAACGTAATGTAATGTTGTCATAATGTCACAATGTATAGGTGCCATGTGATTATTATGATGATTCCCTTCTTTTCAGTTTCTTTCATTAAATGTATTCGCATTATTCATATTTTTTGCCACATTTCTTCTTTCTTTTATGACACTTTAGGCTTTCATATCCTCATATATTTAACCACAGAACTCAAGCTTTACTAAAAAACCTTTTTTTACACATTTCCCTTTGGCTTCCATCTTTTAATCTCCCTCAAAGGTTCCGCAATAAGCACTCTTTGTTTGCTATGAGATGCGAATAAAAATATTCCAATTAATACTGGAATTTAAGCTATGCGGTATTGCGCTCTGCATTTATCAATTTGGGAATTTGGATGTTTTAAAAGCGTTGAGTGCATTCCAGTCTCCAAATGGATTTTAATTAACGCGATTTCGTAATTTTAGTTTCATGGTTTTTTAACGGCTCCAATGAACGTGAATTTAATCTGAACACAATGTTGGAAGGTGAAAATTGAATATAAATTAAAAATACTCTTTATAAGAACCGTATTAGGGTCAATTGCAAAAAAACATTGTTAAAGGACATTAATGACAACAAAATTTAACGTCATAATTTTCGTGTTATAGTTAAATTGTGTGTAACGACTAGCAATGTACAAGTTGGAGAACATTCTCAAAATTTAGGGAATATACTCGGAAATTTCCGAGAATTTTCATGCGAATTTAGGATTAAGTTCTCATTGAGAATATTTCCATGAGAACTTATAAAAAAATGTTACGAAGAATATTGTATTTCGCAATGGGGTAAACAAGGCATAAAATATATCTTAATAGGCATGTATATACAACGGTTTTGGCATGATTAGATTGCTTTTAAAATTAAAATTGCAGAGAACAGTCTCTATAGAAGTTTCGCTACTTATGAAACTTCTCCTCGGTACATTGCTAGTAACGACTTTTGACACTGAAAAATACGACAAATTAAAATTTTCGATTAGCGATCAGAAATACGCACCTACATTTTTAAGACGCCCTTTTCTACTGCCGAAGGTTGTTGGACAGAACGCACTATAATTGGTATTAGTACTTTCGTAACACAAGTTCATTAATATGATCTCAGAATTAACACCCTAAAGTTTGACCGGTGAATAAAATCACCCTGTAATTGTATTGACTGTAAATATTAATACAATGAAAGCGTCAAAAATGCAAGACTATATGACCTTACATTAAATTAGCGTATGCATATTTTATCCGCATCATTTGTGTCGATATTATCAAACATTACCGTTCCATACTTATTTGTTTACGAGATATTTAACAGTGAGAAGGCATTTTTCGAGATGTCCGTTCAATACCCTGCAAGATGCCAAGATGCAAGTAGGGCTCCCGATATACGTACTATTCGCCGAACCGTAGCTCCGTGTTCTTAACCCCGGCGGTACTAAGATCACGAATTTCACAGTCACGCCGAGATACGTACCCGAATCTTTGTTTGTATACGTATCTACGAATCTTGGCTTCGTTCTGGCAACGACTGCTCGTGGCATGGATCCGGCCGGACCAATTACTATGCAAACAAATAAGGGCTATTATTGAATAACAGCTTGTTTTTAAAGTACGTATTGAGTATTATACTCTGAATCGGGACGAACGGTATTTTATTGATTAGACTTGCATTTTTCGTATCGATTTATGTTACAGAATAACGTGGTAGGTGCTGTGTTCTATATAACAAGCGACGGTGTTATTTATGAATAAGAATTTATATTGTGATTTTGAATCACCAGATAGAAAAATTAAAAAAGAATGTTAAAAATATTTGGCCAAATTGCTATACATAAAAGATAATACAGTCGTTCATTTGAGTTTATTACCTGGCAGGGCGGCCCTTTTGTAGATAAGACCTATACTAAGAATTTGCACGCGCAAAGTAGCTAACAATAGTTTGTCTGCGATGTAATTGACCACACGTGGTAATTTTACTGATAAATATGTTAACTTGGGCTTTACCTGGTACACCTTTTGTTTGTGAAGTTAAATGAAATAGCCGCATCTTTGTTTTGATATAGATAAGCGGGGATGTTTTAGTAAATTTGAAAATTGCAATTTCGGGTTTTGGTTTTATACGTGTTTAGTCACTAATAAGATTGCAGGCCGGACAGACTTAGCGAGAGTTTAGTCGAATTTAAATTAATTGTTTTTTTATTATTTTGTTACTTTTTGTATTGTTACTGTTGGTGAGAAGATAGCGTTTTTAAAGTGTATCAATAATGAAGATCAGTTAGGTGTGGAGTTATGCCACCAGGGTCGGTGACACGGCTTTATGCACTTTGTGCAATGATCGTACGAACAATGAGTTTTCGTGTCGTGGTGGTACAACAGGATCAATAGGAAAGCATTTGAAAGCTGTGCACCTAAAATCTCCCGTCATCGTCACGACATCCAATGAGTTAGTATATTGTATTTTTTAATTATATAGTTTTTTAATATCCTTTTATATTTTAAAAGTTCCTTATTTTGTAGGAAATAACGCTGTAAATTTGTATATTTATGACGCATTTATTTTGTTCCTGAGTTATGTGTTTCCTAGTATTAGATTAATCGTTGTCTGGTACCCTCAATATTGATTTATTTATTTATTTATATCAACTTTGTTGCACGAAAGAAAAACTTAAATTATGATATTTACAACTAAGAAAAAATATTTACTCCGCACTGTGTTATGTATTTTTTAACTTCCGTTCACATCTCATTATTAAATTAGGTAATAGTGTCAGTTTTATTAATATTGAACTCAGAAAATATCTATATTTTATAATTCTGCCCACTTTACCTTAAAAAGTAAAATATTAATATGTAAAATTTAATCTCAGTACGTATCACGTTATCATACTGAAATTGAGTACAACTAAGTTATCGCACTTTACGTTAGAAAGGCAATTAGGTAACCACTAAATTAGATTATTTATTATTTTTTTTTATTTATTGAATTATTAAAACAGTTGACAAATATAAAAATTATCACAGGCCCTGCAAAACTGTTTAACAGTTTGACTGCAGGATAAAAGTAAATAAGAAAATAAACACATTAACTTAAGTTAGGACGGGCTTGACAGTTACTATGGCAGGCTATTTAATAAATACATTTTTAATTTTTTCTTAAATTTCTGCTTATTTGGTTCAAGACGGATGTCCATTGTTCACAAATATCACGGAACATTCTCATCAGTTTTCCTTAGTCCTTAAAGACAACGCATCGAATCGTCACTCAACAACGCGGGTGGAACGGATCTGCGTGTAATTAAGATACGTATCCCCGTGTACACGTGTATACGTAACTTTATTGATACGTAGCCGTGTAACACGCAGGAAACGGGCCTTAAAACCGTGGCCGTGTAACACGGCAACGGGGATCCGGCTACGGTTACACGAAACACGGTCACGACCACGAGCCCTAGATGCAAGTGCCATGCAATGCACTTGAACAGAACCAATCTTTCACACTGCTGACAGGCAATCTTTAAGAGTTCCATTTTTAGCGTTCCGTAGTCAAAACGCGAACCCATTAAGGTGCGTGTAGACCAAAAGAGCATTCGCTGTTTTATCCCCCACTCTACGAAATCAACGAATCACGTTTTGTGTAACGATCGAATTTCGTAGAGTGGGAGGTAAGAATAGCGAATGTTCGCTTGGTCTGAATGCACTTTTACTGTTTATTCATCCTTAGATTCCTTAGTTGTTTTATTTTTTGTCAGCCTCCGTAGTTGGAGGTTCCGGGTTCGAATCCCGGCGAGGGTATTATTTGTGTATTTATTTATCACAAATAATTTGTTCCTTGGCTGCCTATGTATTTAAGTATCTATATGTATCTATCTATTATATATATCATCGCTTGGTACCCACATCATAAGCCTTAATTTAGCTTAACGTGGTACTAACTCTATTTCTGTAGGATGTCCCAAGATATTTATTTATTTATCCACTGACATGCTTCTTGTAGCTTTGGCTACAAGTCATCACTCTTACTTTACATAGACACAGGGTCTATCGCAAAAATCAAACATTGTGAGTGGTTATAGTAAACCACTTTCATACCTCTAAATAAATAAACCATAATATGCCTTATTCATATTGGCCCATTCTTTCGTTAGATAGAGACGCTTGAAGAACAGAGAAAGACATTACAAAAATTATACAACTATTTCACAAATTAAACACTTGAACGGGAACTGTAAAATTACACACACGGTCAGCCATGTTTAAAAGACACTAGTACTTTCTTTTTAATTAACGTATCTTTCCTCAAAAAACAGAACTTCGTTAACTAGCATTACTTTTAACAAACATGGCGCGAGTCTTTTAAGCTAGCGTCGCATTTTCTCGCATGGAAATTTTAATTGAACATAAAACGGAGGCGTTTTTCGATTGTCGATAAAATCGAACGGGTCCCAGCGGCTCGGGGCCGGTCGTAAACGCTCCGTGGTGCTCTGATGCGCTGAAGTCGTCAGCTATATGGTAGCAATGCAGTGAAGAGAAGTTTTCAGAATTGGGAATGTTCTGGAAAGTTTGTGTTGTTCTTGCACATGTATTGCCAAGCTTGTGTGTTAGATTATATTGTGAGAGTTTCTCAAAAAGTTTGTACATTGGGATCACGTTCGATATTATTTAATGGTAGGTTGGTACAGTCAATGATGCTGAACAAGACCCGTTACATTTCCAAAAATGTCCCAAAATGTTTGTATGAAACGTTCCTTTTTTGTTACCGAAAATGTATAGGAATCTGGGACATGATTCCGACGCCAGTCGGGAGTGTCTTGCAAAACAGCTTAGCGGTATGAAACGGCGTAAAATAATTTTTCCTAACTAGTGCGCAAAAACGAACTTTGCGCACGCTTCGCGCGCGGTAATTTCTCTTTTTGACGCACTTGTTATGAAAAAAATCGTCCCTTACACGTGCAAAAACTGTTTTTTTACTCGGGTGATTGTCGCCCTCGTTTCACTCGGGCTCCAACTTTCACCCTCGCCGAAAAAAAGTTTTTCCGCACTAGTTAGAAAATGTACTATTTTTTTAGTACAGATGGTGCCTTTTTTACGCGCTAGTGCAAGAAGTGACTAATTTTACGTCATGTCCAAAACTTCGGAGGGCCATCTGTACCAAAAAACATCCTACGCGACACGTGCCAAAAGGCAATTCGTAACTCGTGTCGATTTAAAACACTCCCTTCGGTCATGTTCCGAATTTCATGTTTTTCGCACTTCTGTCATAATGTACTATTCTATGTGGCTAACAATTTGCACCTTTCTACTGACGATTTGGTTTGCAAGACTAAAAAATTTAAACCTATTAAAAATGTATTTAAGGAACGAAGAATTTTATTAAGATGTCCGTCATTTGACAAGCCTAAATATACAGGGTGTTTTTTTTTCGACCGTTCAAATTCTACGTAGTGAATGTGTAGATACTCACCAACTTTTACTATGGGGACAAAGTCGAAATCGCGAAAAAAAAATCAGCTGTTTCATACAAATTGGCGGCATTACGCCGGCCGAAATGTATGAAACAGCTAATTTTTTTTCGCGATTTCGACTTTGTCCCCATAGTAAAAGTTGGTCAGTATGACCTATACATTCACTACGTAGAATTTGAACGGTCGAAAAAAAAACACCCTGTATTATATGTATTGAATATGGGAGATCCATAAGGCAAGACCCTATTGATAGCTTACATTTAATCATAACATATTGAAAAATCTCAAAATGAAATTGTTAGCTAGAAACCCCTCAGATTTTCCGTTTGTAGCAGTTTCATTCACTAGCTGAGCACTTGATCTTACCCCGCCCAGTGATTTGGGGCATCCATTGCTGCATCAGCACTTGAGTAGCGAACTGAATAGATTTAGAAGCCAGCCGTGGAGAACATTTTACAAAAAAATCGTTGGAATAGAGGGAACTACGATAGTTGTGTATTTTTGCAGTATACTTCATGCGAGAGAGCTGAATACTTAAACTCTAACAATCGGAAACATAGGGTACTCTCATGTCAAAATGACGAGTAGCTAGTAAGTTTAACAATAATTATTTATATCGTATAAAATCAATTACTTACATGAACTCTCGTGCTTTTATGTTTGTTGTAGACTCTACATATAGCTATGTAAAATAAGAATAGAACATTTGTCAAAAAGTTTGTATATTTGGATCACGTCTTGTTACCAGATATATAATTATACAGATATATAATTTTGTTCACAAAAAACGAACGTTTGATACAAAATGTTGGGTCATTTTGGGACATTTTGTGATGGATCTTGCTCAGTCAGCTCAGTATCATTGACCATCCTACCAATTTTTATCTATTCCAAAGAGGTGATCCAAATGTTCAAGCCTTTTGAGAAATGCTCACTTTCCGAAGAGCTTGGAGTACTAATCGGTTGTAAACGTCATATCTTGTGACCTGAACTGTTTCACCTTCACCTTTTTCATCACCTTTATCACACTTCTTCACCTCCACAGAATTAGATTTGGATAGAAGAAATAAGTTCATTCATTTGTATGGCGGCCGAGAGTGTCAAATTTTGTACTGAAGTTGTTACTTGCCTATGATTTTAAATATGTCTCAGGCCCTTGAGTATTCATATTTTTTTGTGTTGTTGCAATTAATATTACTTAAGGAGGCATTACTAATGTGTTTATTCACTTCAACTTACAAAATTTGACGCCCGAAATCTGCAAGCTGCGATTAAAGACGGACAACTCAGTAGATGTTACTGAGTTCATTTGGCACGCTAAGCAGATACGCTTGCTTGATCTATGGTATATATGACATCTGTGCCTTTATCACACTTCTTCACCTCCTTCACACTCATTACACTAAAGATGCCCAACAATATTATACTTTATTTATTTATTTATATAATTTCATAATAAGCACAGTTGTACTTCACCAATAATTCATTTGTTCTACCTGTAAACTGAAAACCACCGCTGGACACCAGTTCAGCATATGCTGATGTTGGCACCCATTGCCTACATACTCCATATGTTAATTAATATGTTAGCTTAATGTTTCATTAAGTTTAAGGAAATTGTTACTTCTTCTTGTAACTAAATCGTGTGTTTTTTGGCAATAAATAAGTTTTGAAGTTTTTGAAGTTTCTGAAAAAGTCGATAGCTAAAAGCCAACTAAATAATGTAAAAGCAATGGGTACGAGTTAGGTAAAGTAATATGTTATTTCTATTCCTCTGCGATCTCTTACTTTAGAGGCGATCTCGAGGGAAATACCGGTGGATGTGTTCTTGCGAGGGGCTAATATTATTTAGGGTCAGAATGAGGAGAGGACATTATACAGAACGAACGGCGAGTGTTTAAAAAATATCGAGAAAACCTGTATCTATGCTCTTTTTCACAGTTGTCCGCGCTACTTTTTTTTATAACATAGGTATTTTTTATGGAAATTGAAATAACTTTATTCGTAACACACACATACACAAAAAACCACAATATATAGCATTGAAAAATAATTTTACAAATAAAAGCGTGTATGCTACGAAATGGCCTCATCTCAGCATGTTGCTAGCGAGTGCCAGCGCTGGTCTTCCGATTATATGAATTTTACTCAGAATCGTGAGCTCTTTCGATCTTAATAGAAAAAAAAAATATCCCAAAACTTATATACATTTTTCGAAAATAAAAAAGGATAAGGAAGGATAAATTAAGTATCTTATATTACTTCTACAGAGGTATATCATTCAATGTTTTCCAGTTTTTCTCTAAATATACTCTTTAGAGTTCAGAGAGATGCCAGAGAGAGTGATCTTTTAGTTTTTCTTCTATTTCTACAATTTTCCGTTCTGCTCTTTGTTGGACGATTAAGCTTATTACAAAAGTTATTCAAACTTAAAACAGCGATATCAAAGGTGATTGTTGATACAGGACTATTCTCTTTAAACCAGCTTTAAAGGTGTCAAGCTTTAGATTCAGTTACAAAGCCTAAAAGCCTTTGCACGTGTGCGAGATAAAAGCGACTTGTCTTTTGGAACGAAAAATCCGATATTCACGAAATACACGTATCCAGTGCAAATGCTACGCTTGACTAACTTGCTTGTTCAAAGATAGTCGAATATTCAAATATTCGTTTAGCGACACTGCCCCACAGTACACAATATTCGAAGCGATGGCTTGGGACCTGCCGATAAGTCAGTTGGATTAAATGAACTGCACAATAAACAAGCATTTGCACAAATTGTTTAACCACTAAACGATAATCCCGTTCGTTGACGTCACTCATCCCTTTTTCCATGAATAATTATATGCTTTCACGAAAAACCGACGCTATTTTTAGATAGAATCAATACTTCTTAAATGTTTTAAATAATAGACGGCTAACGATTCGATTGTTTGGTTTTTATTTGTAAATAAAGTATGCTCTTGAGCTACATTGGCGTAGAAGGAAAAATAACTTTTTAAATTCGTGTTTGACTAGTGGTACGTACGTCAGTGGCGACCCAGTGCCAGTACTGGCAGTATGCCGCGTTCCTTTGCCCCGATCCGACGTGCTTGCGGCGGTTCGAATTGTCACGTCCCTATTTTGCCGCCAATTTAAATGTGACATTCGGTGTTCTGTTTTTGAATTTGTGCGTTTTGTTTGTGCTGTTGTTGATCAATTTGATTGCGTTTTGTTTTGGAGTTTTTATGTTTACGAAACAAGTATTGTGTCATCGTGTTGTTTGGGTAATGTTGATACTGTGGAATGGCACTTATCTTGATGTAATAATACCATTTATTGTGTTTATCAATTTTCGTAAATATTATTGCTTCCTGCTCTAGAACAATTGTTTACATTTGGTAAGATACAATATAAGAGCGAAAAATTACGATATGCTCGTATTTTCTTTTACTGGTGGGACTAGTGGAGACTATCTGGCTAAAAAAATATTCCTTGAAGGCTGCAATCTCTGTATTAGCCTGGGTTCCTCATGCAAAATCAAATAAGATATGTAATAATATGACGTACAAGTAATCATTGCAATTAAAATTGCAGAAGTGAATTAATGACATTATCGCGTAATTAAATACTTATTGTAAATAAAATACGCAAGATTACTGTAACCCGTCAAGCCATAGTTAAATAATTATAAAGACGTAATAAGAGTAATAACATCTATCGTAATATGCGCAAGGAAAAACTAGAAATATACTCAACAGTCTCCGTTGTTTTTTGTATTGAGAATTGAGAAGTTTTTCATTGACAATAAAGTGACTAATTCCTTTGTTACACACATCACTTGAAATTAGAGAATGCGTGACTGTATTTGTTTATGAAAATACGGTTTCGTCATGCCAGATGACAGATGACATACAAAAACAATCTATAAAAAACATACCTATAGAAATCGTTCTTTATGAAAACTTTACAAGAAAAATACTCTTGAAGTATTACCTTGAATATAGATTTGAATTTGTAAATAAAATGAACGCAAATGGTAAACCTCAACGCTAAACAGAAAACGCACAATGTAAACCAAAGCTGAATTCAAGCTTTATCGTTGTCGAATATTCTCATTGATTTGTTACGTCCTTGACTCTCCTTTATTATCTCAGAATATTTAAGATATCAAATCGAATCAACATTAAGTAAAGTTGACTTTGCCTCGGATTATTAGTGCAGTGCGGAAATACACAGACAATAATTTTCATACAAGTACGTAAGGAATAAAGCAATCAGATAAACTTTTTGTTGGAAAAACGTCCAGAAAATCGTAATATTCGGAGGTATCATCTTATATTTCGAAATATAACAATATGTTAACGTAATAATTGTTCTATTTAAAAAAATACATTTTTCTGGACTATATGTAATATACTAGTTCGCAGTTGATAAGAAGCCAATCTTTACTGTTCAGTATATTTCTGAACTAATATGTATTTAATTGATACATAAATATATATTACATTTTGACTATCGTAATCTATTTATTTTGTAGTTAACTAACAAATATGTCACGAAATAGGTTTTAATAAATAAGTCTAAAAGTACTTAATAAATCAAGTTTCTTCGTTCTTTTGCCAAATTGACTCCGCCGCGAGTTTCTAAACTACTTTTTGTTTTAATCCTTTGATTTATCCAAATGCCCTCTTTGAAGTGACTAAGTAATAATACAATGAATGGTTATTCATTCATTAATTGGAATAAGATTTATTTTTCTCCAAATTTTTTCCTCCTCATTATGTTTTCTCTCAATAAAAAATAATTTGATTTGTGTTTCACAAAAACTACAAGAAGTTTTTTTTTAAATAGGTATCCAATCCCAACAACCATAGACTATTTTAAAGACAAACTGGTCTTAACCGCGTAAACTTACGTCAGTCTGCCTGCGACCACGGGTGTAACGTCACGTCATGCCCGAAACGTCAGCATATAATCGCGAAAGTTTTAATCACTAAACTATAGACTACGAGTATATTCTCGTTCCCGCTCAAACCCTTGTCAGCGTGGCCCCGAAATAGGCGAAATATCGTTTCAGTGGGGCCACGAAATATCGTCCCAGTGTGGCCATTACTCTGAGCGGCCCGCGGCGAGAATACCCATGATTTATTCACGTTGAATTCCTCGTATTACGGGTTGCCTAGTCCAGCTCATTGCGTATTTAATATTAACTTGTATTTTACTTGGCAATTTTCTGTGGAGAGAAATGTTGTATAAATTTTGTGTGTCTCATATAATAAAAAACACCAAAGTATTTGACCTCAAGGTACCTCATCTGGGAGGTATACATTTCATGTCTCTTAAGTAAATAATGATAGTAAACCTTGCTTGACAAAATTAATTAAAATTCGAGACTGCAAAATATATAAAACGTTATATTAAACACAAGTAGTAATAATTTTGACACATTTTTGTCGCAATAAAAAAATATTATTCACCCTAAAATGGCTAACTATTTAGTTTAAAATATTATGAAGAAACTAATATCCATACGTTGTTTTATCGCGAAGTTAGCTCTCTCGTAGTTAAATTCTGGTGTTAAAATTATACTAAGCCTTCCATTTTGCATTTGACCTCCTTTATGTTTAGCAACAACGAAAGGTCACGCTTATATTGTGCGGTTTAACCACTTAGCTTAAATTGATATAAGTAATTAAAGTATTTAATTAAAATACATGAATATCTGGCTATACACCGTGGGCTGTTTAAACCCGACCGATTTTAACAGTGTATTCCTGACCACATTTAGAAACTATAATGTCGCATAAACTTTTCTGGATATCGCCTAGTTTCAGAGTTATTACCAATAAAAAAACATATTTTCTAATTGTTACTCAGAGTCAGTACCTACAAAGGTCTTTTTAACAGTGTTGGTGCCATTATGGAGAATAGTCTCACTAACTGCATTAATAGATGTCAAATAGTTAAAAAAATAAAAAAAAAAGCCTTAAAAAAATTAGGTTTTTGTAAAAACAAACGTTAACTTCATTGTAAGTGCTAGTTTTATAAATAACATTTACTTCTATGTTAAAATAAATTCAAAAATTAAAAAAAAAAATTTTTTTCGCCAAAAATGACTAAAGTCGTATAATATTTTTTGTTTTTTTTTTTTACATCAAAAATGCGTGGTTAAAATATTTCGGGTTTAAACAGCCCACGGTGTATTGTTCACTTTTTTAACCGGGTTTATACTGTTGATTCATTATTATTATCATAAATTGACGTCTAGGTACTGATTGGTATTCATACTAACTCAATTGCGGTTAGCAGCTTCTATAGAATCTGTTTCATCATATGAAATGATGAAATATAAAAATATGTTGATTCGTCCCTTTTTAGTAGTAACACTAGTAACAGTACTGTAACTGTAGATTACCGTTTTCTTTAGTATGTTCCATCTATTTCTGTTTATACTTATAGGTACCCTAAAAGGCCGGAAATGTTCCGGCCGGGTTGATCTTCTATTTACATCCTTATAGTAGGCAGAC